>JAKJJM010016775.1:0-11513 GCA_021901965.1 Pipa carvalhoi | reverse complement strand
GACAACATGACCTAGGGACAAGGTGACATAGAAATAGATAGAATATTCACAGAATACAGTTAGTGGGATATGGTGAGACTGACATCACTGCCCTTCAGTTGTCGAATTCACCTCACTCCGCATGACTTCTCATCCTACTTCTATCCGACTGACTATGACACACTACGCATCTGACAGCGATCGCTGCTGTTTGCCTATTCAACAAGTATATTCTCCGCTTAGTCAATAGCGAGCAGTGAATTTGTGACTATTTTTGTGATGTGACTCAAATTGTAGCAAAGTGTATTCAACAGGTGAATTAGCACTTTAATCAATGAGACTCTTACTCTTTCAAACTTTCTGATGTAGGGTGCACATACCATATAGGCAGCTGCCACTGGCACATGGGAGGGAAGGGCCCAGTTGTGCCGCCCACTGTTGAAAACTGGTTATTTCCTGCAAAATTATAGCACATTTTGCAGTGGTGCCCTTACCAGTGTATGTACACCAGTGTTCTGAAGTCTGAAGTTCTAGGAAGGTCACTGACTACATATGAATGTGCAAAAGAAAAATGCCTTGGAAAATATTCTACACAGCATGTCTCTGTTATGCAAATAATGCTGTTTAAGGTGTACAGCATTCAGGCGACATGACATTGGTCATTCAATTATTCAGTAGCAGAATACAAGCAACTTAATGAAATTAAAATTAACTAAAACAAAATATAATGAATGAAAGATTTCACTAAAACATAGTTTTGGATTAATGATAAAGATTAGGAAAAAAAGATGAATATGCCGTGAAGGCATTTCACAAAAAGGAGTTAAAACTTTAGGGTGGACTTAAGCAGCACAATGAACTGTACTGCATACTGTAACCAATCGTAACTCTGCCTTTTTCCTTCTTACTTCCTTTATCTCCTTGTCCTTGCAAGGTTTATAGAGTTATTGCTTATAATAAATCGATCTGATTGGTATGTGGGAAACAGATAATAATTAGCAACTATCAAGGTTACTGTGAAGTCCCAAATCATATTCTCCTTACACTGCACTGCATTCCCCAAAAAATATCATGACAGTACAATATTGCTCTCGCACTCCAGATGGCATTCACAACATAAATGTTGAATGGACCTACTATGCGCTCTTGACTAGAGAGCAGGAAAATCAGTACTGCATGAATAAAATTCAGACTGTACGAAAGACAGACGTGGCTTCATTTAATATTGTGTTTGCTCCTCTCTGCCCATCAGCATTTGTGTTTTTGAACAGTACTAATCTGCACATTGAAAAAAAAAAATGTTATGCTCTAGGAGTGTTTATATTATACTTAAAATCATTTACATGATTGGCTGGAGTGTTATGAAGTAGTGTATCACTGCCAAACTCTTTAAAAGAAAACTATAGCCAATTAGACATTATTTATAGATTTTAACTTTATCTAAAAACCAACAATCTTGTGATATACTGACATTTGTTTACTGAGGTCTTCTAGAAACCATTCAGCCTCTTCTTATTCTGGCTAACCTATACCAATAAATGCTAACTGTGATTGGTTGCTATGACTTGTTGGGCCTCAGTAAACGGCTGCCCCTTTTAATGTAAGTTTATAGTTTAACATGCAACAAACATAGCGTTCGCTTAAAAGAAATTGATTTTACTCCAAAGAGAAGGTTGCAACATTTGAGAAAGTAAAATAAGAGCTGGAGGGTGTAGTGGAGTAAATAGCTCATTCACCCTTCTCATGACTTATTATGGATTTGATGACGCTCTGCGAGAAATTTACAAAAGTCGAAAAGGCTGATTTCGCCTTTTCAAATTTTATTGACAATACAAAACCGGGTTCTGATCGATACTATTCGATCTGTTACCGCTGGGAAAGTGTCATAAGCCTTATAGCACTTTCCCAGCGGTAAAGTATCGAATCAAAAAGTTTCAATTGGAAAAAAACGATTGTAAAGTTTAGATTGATACTTTTCGATGGGAACCCAGTTTTGTACCATAGAGAAAAGTCGAAAAGGCCAAAATCGGCCTTTTCGACTTCTATAAATTTTGCCCTCTGTATGTTTTTTTGGCTTGTGAGTAGATCTAAGTTGGTGTACTGCTGTACGTTTTGACTATTAAAATGTTATTATACTATATTCTGCTCTCTTTAGCTCTTCTTAAGCTGATACACAGTAAAGAAGGAGACATTGTGGGGAAGACTTTTTGTATTTATTTCATGGTCCACTTATAATACTGTATTTTTGGTGAGTTTTTTCACATGTGAGCATGAGCTATTTACTATACTAAACCCTCCAGCTCTTATTTTACTATCTCACATTGAGGTGAGGCTTGAACCTTATATAAAACACTCTATATAATAGTGAAGGTTCTTCGCAATTGAAAAACGCCAATGATAAGGCACTAGATGGTGCTTGTTTATTGTCTGCGCTTCCTTTTACAGCTCTACACAGTGCTGTGAATTTCGCTTTGAGGTATGTAGCATTTTAACACAAGGCATCGGTGTTTTAAGTAATATTGGGAGTAGACCGCTGCAGTAAAAAATAGTACGTGTTCTGACATCTAGCTTTGTCTTTTAGTTTGTTATTTCCATATTTTAGTTAATCCAGAGGAGGGCAACAAAATAAAATAAACAATTTCAATACGTGACAAAACTGTTTAATAAATGTGTAATGCATCATTATACTTTTAGCTTCTTGTGTTACAATTCCAAGATAAGAATGATGCTCAGTGCAACTGGCAAACAGGAAGTAAGATACATCTTGGGAATAAGGAGTTAAATAGCATGAATATCAGCACAGGTTGCCCCCTACTGGTCAAATATCATTTCTTTAAAATGTAATTGTTTATGTGAGGATAGGAATTTTGTTAATTAAAGGGCATGAATAGTCAAACCACAATATTTTGATACTTTTTTAATTTATGACAAATCAGATATTTGTCTAATATGTTATTATTTTATTTTCCTTGTCCTGCTTTTACCCATATAATTATTTTATCCAACTGCTATCTCTTTATGCAGAAAATTTCACACAGAGAAAGGTCTGTTTTGTGAAATAAAAGAATTTCAAAAAGCAATCAAATTCTTCTACACTGTCAAAAGATACATTGTAACTATAGTCCAAGACAGTGTTGGACTCTAGAGTTTTAAAGTGGTTTTAGGTCAAACTTGTGTAATGTTGTTTTCATGATCATGGTTAGTGTACCTTTACAGTAGTTTTATGTATCTCTTTATGTTTTTTAAAGGGCAGCTAAGGTCACAGGCTGGCTGGAGGGCATGTAAAATGCCAGCACTAAATCAGCACTTTGTGGCTGGCAGAGAGGGCTTACCCTGCAGTCAGCTGAGTTGTTTGTTTCACACTGAAACAAGGGGTGAAATTTATTAAGCCCATAAAGACTCGGTTAGAGTCTTTGCGGGCTTAATCTCATGAGATTCTCGCAAGATCATCAAGCGGGATCTCGATTGCGCTTCTCTGCAATCGGGTCTTTCGTCCGAAAGTTTTGTAGCCATAGAACTCAGAGAAGTGCAATCGAGATCCCCGCTTGATGATCTCACGAGAATCTCACGCAATTAAGCCCGCAAAGACTCGAATCGAGTCTTTAAGGGTTTAATAAATTTCGCCCAAAGAATCACAGTGCAGTCAGTGCAGAGGTTTAAGGCAGCCTCCACCTATTGTGCCCACGGCACCACCTCTGATTGTGCATGAGTACGCAGTACTGAGCCTATTAGCATAGCTTGCACAGCAGTATTGAGTCAGATGGTGGAGGGGTGGTCCTAAGTCCACTGCTCTTTATACTATTGTATTGTGTTTATTTATAAAATGCAGATATATTATGCAGGGTTTTACAGATTCATCATTCACTCCTAACTAGTGGACCTTACAATCTAGTTTCCCTATTCAGTCACACACTCACAGACTAGGGCCAAATTAGTTGGGATTCAATGAACCTATATAGTATGGTTTTGGATTGTGAGAGGAAACCGGAGTCCCTGGAGGAAACCCAAGCAAGTACGGAGAGAATATAAAAAGTCCATGCAGATGAAATCCAGGGTAGAATTACACCCAGAACCTAGTGCTTCAAGGCAGCAGTGCTAACCATTGAGCCACCACACTGCCCATCAAGCCACCGTACTGCCCATCTGCCGGAGTTAGCTGCTGAATGAGAAACAAAAAACTCAGGCAAAAGGTAAGCATAATCGCTAAACAAAAGGGGGTGTTTCACTACCTATTTACAATGCCACCTTTAGTTCTCACTTACTTACAACTGAAAATATAATACCAGTGTGGGCCTGGAGTGTTGGGGCTCACCAGGAAAACCGAGATCAGAGGCCCACTAATCCAAACATTTTCTTCTTGTCTTGTCATTTTGATTTTCTTATATCCTACCTTTTAGTCTCCAAACTCTTCCCTGCTTTACACCACCCCCATAAATATGACATTATAGTGTGGTTTGAGACTCCTGGAGGGTCTGCTGTTGGTTTGGCCACTTGGAGTTTCTCTACTGTCCACATGGTCTAATCCTACCCCAGCACAGTGCAAAAGACACAATTTTGCACTAATCTTAAAATGATTTTAATACTGCGTTTTCCTATCACAGTTTAGTCACTTTTGGAAGCAAATTTTTCCCACTTACTTTGTTTTAGAAACAGGTATGAGTAAGAATTACTGTCATCCAGCAGAGCTCTCTGATGATTCAGCTTGTGTGAAATGGATTAAGCAGTTTGACATAGTCTTTACTGGTATACTCCCTTAATTCTATGAGTTAAGACGCAGCCTATGGGGAAACTGCCATTTCTTTAAAAAGCTAACCTGACCTAATTGAATCATCAGAGTTTAAATTCTGCAATATGGGGGAAGTGTTACTGTGATTTGTGAATATCACTCACTATCAAGAGTTATCTGTCCAATAAAAAAATTATTTATGATCTCACTATTTTAGCAATGTGGCAAATTCTTGTATCGCTTTCTATAATTACAAGATGGGAAATACTTAATACAGCTAAGCACATGTAAGGTTTAAAGCTTAAAATAATGACCTATAAGAGAACTAAATCGTAATGCAAAGGAAAGAGCAGAGCAAACTGAGCTACATCCAGCACCGCCTTGGTTTGTTAAATGTTTAAATAGACCGACTTAGTTCCTGCATGGATTTGTTTTGGTCAGTGAAACAACCAAAGAGATATAATGAAGAAAAACAAACAAAAAAAAATAACAAGTGAACACTCATATTGTGTCATTTCTCTAAAATAAATGTGTCAAAAAATGCCCTAAGCGCTTGGTACCATGGCATTCTCGTACCATACCCTGCAAACCTTTGGTCTACACCCAGTACAGGATCAGACCTAGGCAAATTGGGACCACTGTTGTCATGCTTCTTCACTGTATAAGACCACTATATGAAAGTCATTTTTAATAGAAAAAGAAAAAAATCAACATGATCTAATGTTGTTAATGGTAATTGATCTAAAATGTTGAATATGGGTATGATGGTCACCAAGAACTCTTCCAATCATTTTATAATATATCTGCATCATTTTTTATGATTGTTATGATAAGTGCTATTGTTGATGTTGTTGATATGCAAGAAGGATTATCCACTCAGAATTCTCCCTGCATATACTCTGCCCAGCTCCTATCACTTTTTAGGCTTATCACTAGCTCAGTTAATCAAAATTCCAATGGAATGTTGCCTTCTTTTTTTACAAATGCTGTTCTTTGAGAGTTTGGAAAGTATTAGGGTTTCCTGACATAATGTAGATTATGGGCAGACATACTCTGAATGATTGTTATTTCCTTGCCTTAACACCCAATAAGAGAAATTGTGGCAGCAATATACCCACTCATAAGAAATTACACATCTGCATAACAGCAACCCAGTGCAGAAAGTGGCACAGTAGCATATTATTACAATAACCCACTACTCCCTTTAATCTGTTGTTGAGAGTCGAACCAAGTAAGACTGTGGCATATTTATTTCAGCAATTTACTTCTGCCCTAATTTTCCAAGACCCAAATTTATGGCATTGCCATTTTATAGGATATCTGCAATGCAGAAACGCTACAGTTGATTCAGTCATTAAAGATATTTCTGCTATCTGCAACTTACCGGTATAGATGCATTCGGAATAAAGGCTGAAATTCCTAGGTCGTTCCAAAGACATATGCCATGGACCTGCAAGGAAAGCTTGCTAAACTTCATGTATCTAAGGCTGCTTCTGTTATGCATTAGAGGGTAAGAAGCCACAATCCTCAGACTGGCAGGAAAACATAACTATTCAGTAAGCCAGTATGGGTAAGTGGGTAACTGAGAACAGGTGTCAGATACCAACAGTCCAGTTACTCTTAACATAAAGAATAGTTATGTCCTGTTCCAATTCCTCACCAGATCTAATCGCAATGCCACTGCTCAGAAAGCTCCCTACTGCAGTTGCTCTGAAAGTATATGGGCAAGCTCCAAGCATCAGTGCCCATCACACGAGGAAGGGTGGGGCTACTCCTCAAAACTTTCTGCACCTTGTTTGGATGAACATGTGTTAAAAGATGGCACCATAAATTTGCTAAGTGGATTTTTGCAATTCTCCCGTTTGTTTTTCTGTGTATGGGTGCCCAACAGTGAAGGAAAATTCCCTCATGGAAAAGCCTGCTGTGCTCCATCAGATGGTATATACGCAGAAAAACGTTCCCTGAAATCCAGTGTGGATGAATTTCATTCTGACAATACAAGTGAAATTAACTTATGCTCATCGGTCATGCTTTGGTGATGTGTAATAGCAAAGCATATTAATATCTGAATGCATATATGTGTGCATGTGTAAATGCACTGTTTATCCACAGATTTCACACCTGGACTTTTCCAGGAAAGTTTCTGTGGAAATGTAAATAAGCACACATGAAATACTATGAAATGAAGACAAGTGTGGCTGCAAATATAACAGCTAGTTCTTTATGCAGTTGTAAGATGAATTCTGCATAAGGGATTATTTATCACAGTAATACAAAATAAAAATTGCTAAATGCCCATGATACAAGGGGCAATAGGCCCCAGCCTGGCCAGTGCTTTCAAAAGGAAAATAATTTTCACTCTTTTGTTATCTGCAGGCTGCATGTGATTACATGAGATTAAAAAAATAAAAATGCAAAACTGGAGTTAGGTCTCTAAGTGTAAAATGTCCATGCTAAACACCAGAGCCACACTGGCTGTTTTGTGCTGTTTTTAATTTGCCTTATTATTGTCTATGGTACAAAACAAATACCCTGTGTGGATTATCCCACAGGAAACAATGGATACTATTTTTCCAGCACAGTTACAAAACAGTCAGTGTGGCCCTGGCATAAAAATCACCAGTGGCAGAAGAAAGGTTAAATTTATTTGTAACTCTCCAAATCTATCCTGGCCATTCTACCACATCTGTTCATTTCCTCTGTTTTCTTTCTGCAGAGCCTCTGTTCATTCCGATTCTTCCTACTCATTTGCCGTTTATCTCTTAGGATTTCCCCTTTTTCTCCATTTATAATTGTCTCATGTCTGTCATTGCTTCTGTATCCTGTATCCTGACTGCCTGAAAATACCAGGTTCTCAGTTTGGATCCCTGTTCCCTTTGTCCCTTTACAGTTACACACTGGGGAGTCCAAAGGACTAGATTTCCAGCAGATTCTCAGAAAGTCAGGGAGGGGATGCAGGCATGCCATTAGCAGAAGCTCAATTTCACATAGAACAAATAATTTTATGCAAGGAAATGGCTGGAAGTTGATGCAGAAGCGATGTGAAGTGAAATCTTTGGGGGAGAGAAAGCCTTTTGAGAAACATAATTGAGTAAATGAAGTCTAAGTGTTCATTATACAGATGACTGCTTTTGTCACTGTGTCATTTGCATACTTACAATTTCTGTCTCCTATTGATTTCTCCTTAGAAGTCGGATCATTCTGCAGCAATTTCTGAAAGCACCAATGATTAATCATAAAACTGTGTTATCAGGCTCATTAGGGCTCAGGAATTTGGAAGAGTTGCTGAGCTGGTGATCTGTTGACATGAAACCCTTTCACCTCCACATGAGACCTGGAAAAATACATTTCATTATTCAGACAAGTGAACTAGCCCTTAGCTTTTTATATATACACTATATTTCTCCAAAAGAAAAACATATCTCACAGAGCACATAATATCAAAATACATAACTCATGAATCTATATAATGAACATGTTGCAACATTAAAAGAGTTTTTATAAATGTGAATACTTCAGATTCCTCTTTGATTGAGTTTGCAACAGATTAGGAGAAGAATTTAAATTAAAATATTTTGGTTGTGTTATATAATTCTTTTCAGCCCTATGGAAAATATATGCATTATCTAATACTGCAGGCTGAGCTAATCAAAATGGCCATTATCCAAATAATGGGCAAGTCTGTCAATTCCATCAGCTCATTCATCCAGCTAAAGATTTGACCACACTTGAAAGACAATAGCATATAGCACTGGGAATCTTTCCATGATTGGTTATTGACAGGGTGTAGCTGATGAAGTCATCTAAAAGCACAACATTAAGAAAACAAACTACTGCTATTGACAATGTACATATAAGTCTGATATCTCCTATTCTGTGTGGCAGGAAACATATAAATTACAGGTTTTCTGTTAAAACCCATACATGTGATCAGAACTTAACCTGAATTAACTGCTGTACCTACCAGAAAATACAGACCACCTTATTGTTTCACTACATACTCCACTCCATTTATAATTTCTTCCTCAAAAAGGATTTCATATTTTATAGCTTTTCTCATATGTCCTAGTTCATAGTTTATGGATAGCCGCACAGAAGAGCAGGTGGGCGCAATAACTAGCATAGGTAAGATGTCAGAACTAAGGGGGTTATTCTCTAAAGTTCGAATTGTCATGTAAAGGTATAATTTCGTCAGCTAAAGACAGTCGCAATAGACTGCGACTGTCGCAGTTGCAACTTTATAATGAGAATATTGTCGCAGTTGCGACTTTACAAAGGAAATGTCAAAGCTGGAACTTTCAAAATTGTCGCAGTCACAACTTTATAATGGGAGAATTGTTGTAGTCGTGGATTTACTATGGGAATCCGCTGTTTGCAAATTCGACAGTGGAATTCTCACTTTAGAGAATAACCCCCTAAAAGTTTACTTACTGATCCACTAGGGTTACTATGTGCATACCAGAAAACATGTACTACCTGCAATTGTAGTAGAAAAAAGGGGAAAAAACACCTGGTGTATGCAAAAAGTGGAAGATTAACTACCTGTTTATTGAAGCACACAACATGTTTCGGGCATGTAATCCTTTATCAAATGTCACATTACACGCAGGTTACATGCCTGAAACATAACAGATCTACCACTTTTTGCATACACTAGGTGTTTTTCCCCCTTTTTTCTACTACAATTGGAGCTTTGGACGGTGCTTTCCTGAAACCTTGGTATGTAACCCAGCTTTTGGATTGTTTGCAAAGTTTTTTCTTGCTATGTGCTAGCTGCAGTTGGTGATGTTGGGAATCCAGGTCTCTAGATAAGCACTATTCAGTCCTTATGGCGCAGAGGTTCTCTGTCATGAAAACATTTTGATTGCCATTGTAGAGGAGTGTGTTGAGGGTTGGGGCAACTGTAGTCTGACAATAAGAAAATTGATCAAGAGAACTTAAAGCAGTAAAAATCTGTTCAGATGAGATTTCTGGATTTAAATTAATCTTGATAAAAATACTCAAAATATGGTAACTCTCAATCAGAATTCATAAATTCCATAACTTGTATTGAACCAAATCAATGAAAATCTATCAACACAACACCATAGGCATTTAGAGAAGAAGCTTCTTTTCCAATTTTGCTAAAGCCAGGTTCACACTAGGCGTAATTGCACTAATGTATTTTAGGAAACTGCCTCCTGAAAATATTCTGGCAAATTCAAGCCGTCGTATGTTCGGCTTCCCTCGGCATTTGCGATTTCTTCTTTCTGGCCGCATTCTTTGCGTTGCGTATGTACGCCAAAGAAATATGCGATGTGAAGCGTTCCGTCGTGCGTGCGCGTCATGTGCTAGTGTGGTTGGGGCAAGGTAAGTTCCATAGGAATACGCAGCGCAAGTTTTTTTTTTTCAGTGCAGTGTTCATGTGCCGCGTAGGAAAACGCGTGTGTGAACCGGGCTTAACATTTATTTTGATAGGGGCCAGAGTGTTACTCACTATATTTGATAAAGTATGACATGGTTTGCCATTACAATGTCATTATCTACTATTAAATCTTGATTTAATTTACTTTCAATAATCACATACATAACATAAAGAGCACAGAAATAGAAAATATGGCCGTGCAGTGGTTCAGTGGTTAACATTGCTGCCTTGCAGCTCTGGGTTCTGGGTTCAATTCCACCCTGGACTTTATCTACATGGAGTTTGTATGTTCTCCCCACACCTGTGTGGGTTTCCTCCCACAATCCAAAAACATACATCTGTGTGTGTCTATGTGTGTGTGACTGAATAGGGAGACTAGATTGTAAGCTCCACGGGGCAGGAAGTGAATGATGAATCTATATAAAGCGCTGTGTAATCTATCAGCACTATATAAAAATGAATAAATACAAAAAAATACATTAAATACAAGCTGAATATGAATTCCAATTGCACCAATTTGCCAACACAGAAAAATCTTGTTTGAAGTCTATTGCTCTGCACAGTTCTGTGATACCAGCAGAGATACTTTTTTTCAAAATTATTTAAAAAAAAAAAAAAAAGCTTAAAAAATAATCCCCGATATTGCCTGCACATGATTCTACAAGAAAATCTTTGTACACCTAACAGTTTCAAGATAAAGAGACCTGAGTTGATACAGCACTTCTTTATATGGCTGTGTATCAAAAGATCTCTAGACCAGTATTAAAAGCAAAGGAAGTTCCCCAATTTATTCAGGTAAAGCGATGATAAAAATAATTTTCTGGGATGACTTCACATTCCCTTCTGCTGTATCACAAGTCCTCTACAATTATTATCCACTAGTTTTGTAAGGCATGGTGATTAAAAAGATCTCTGAAATAAGCACATGGGCTTTGTACCAATTATAACAACCCAAAATACTGTATGAAAAAAAAGTGTTGCATTTTATAAAATGCAAAAATCTGAATTCCACACATGCAGAATCAAAATACTTTTTTGCAATGCAAACACAGAATTCAGTTGACATGCCCTCTGCCCTTACAGAAGCAGTGCTGCTGGGGTGGTATTTTAAGTCATCTACCCCGGCAATGAGTGGACAGAGGTTTGCTTTCATTAGGGAGTCAAGGTAAAAACTACAAGTATGCCGTTGTATAAGACAGCCCTGAAAAAACATTTTCCTTTTACTTGGGACATCCTTTGTCTTCCCGGACATGTTATTTTCCAGTTCCACATTATCTAGAAATTTCTAATTTTATAAATATCTGGAGCACTTGCACTGATATTTATTACTGAATTTTATGTATATATTTTATTGTATCCTTATTTAGTTATTTATGCTTAATATTGTATTTATTGACCTGTGTT
>JAKJJM010016741.1:0-10830 GCA_021901965.1 Pipa carvalhoi | reverse complement strand
TTTTTTTTTTTTTTTTTGCTTTTAGACTAAAATTCTTGGATTTTAAATGTGGTTTGAATTTCAGTTATTACAACTGCAATATGCCAATTGGCTTGCGCACGTCTAACTTACATGTTATTCTTTTGTTTGAAGAGTGGCAAGAAAGCAATCAAGGCCGTCCTGTGGGTTTCAGCAGATGGACTTCGAGTAGTGAATGAAAAAACAAAGGTTAGGAAAATGCTACTTTGTCAATGCGTTACTGTGAAAAATATGTTTCTTTGTATTATTCGTAGAGCTGGACATTTTCAGTATGTAAGTCCATGCTTTAGCTCTGGATCGGTTTCACACTAATGTGTGGAAAAATGCCTAAATAGAGTTCCTAACTAAATAATTTTCTGACATGTTTGCCAAAATATGAATGCTTTGTGTTTTATGATACTTTAAATCTGAAGCACTATACCCAATTGCTTGTCCTGTTCTCTGCTCAACTCTGTTTAGCAGGCAGCTGAACAGAAAAGGATGAATTGGATTGTCCACCCAGTACAGCGCCATGTCACAACTCTGTGAAGCAAATTAAAGCAAGATTATATTATAAATAGCACTTTACCTGCCTGATTAATCTTAGGTAATTACATTACTAGCAATCTGCAGGGTAACTTTACTCTAAGGCCACTGCCACACTGGTTGTTTTGTACCTCACCTAGAATGGTATCCCTTGTTTCCTATAGAATAAATCATACAAGTTAATTTGTTTTGTCCCTTGGGCATTAATGAGTCTACTTACAATCAGTTCAGCTACATAACGGTAGTGTGGCCCCGGCATAAAAGTCACTTAGACTGTGAATGCACCAAATCTGGTATTCAAGCTGTGGAGTAGGTCTTTATTTTTTTTGTGGGATTTGGCCAAGTTGTAAGGCTTTGACTAAACTGAATCCAGACTCTGGTTATCTTGTGCATTTTTCTCAGTGAAGCTTTAATTATGTCGATCAAAGCTTACTTTTTGCTTTTACACAGGCAGTTACTTTTACATGTGCATTAGCGTTTCACTTTACTTTACTTTATAGGTTGGAGACAGTGTCCAACTAAAGATTTTTTTTAGACTTAAAGGAGAACTAAAGCCTAAAATACATTTAATCTTGTAACAATGTACTTTATGTATAGAGCTTACTATGCCAGTTTAGGATGATCCATCCCTATGGCACTAATTGATCTGTGCCCCCAATGTTGTCACTGGAGGCGGACATCTTTATAATCTTAGCCAGCCTTCACCCTTAGCCACTGGCTCAACACTTGCTTACTGTACACTTCTTAGGGACTGAGGAAAAATAGTAAATTCGAAATACATAATAAGACTGTCAAAAATATATGTGCTTTTACTCTGCAAATCAAGAAAGGACAGTGTGTTAGTATTTGATCCTCATTAAATCTCTACTGATACTTAAATCAAGAAAAAGAACCAAGTATCTGTAGTTCTGTGTTTTCACTTCATCCATTTAAAAGAAAGTATATATTAAAACATACATGCTGCACCGATAAACTGTTATACTTGCAAAACACCTTGCTTAAAAGCCATGCAGTGCAGAGATTTTATATATGTTAAAGGATAAACTTGTTAGAGCATTTTTTTTGAAACTGAACCGCTATAAAACACGCAAGCTTCCTGCCCTGTCGGCAACAAAACAGACTTTAAATTAGCTAAACAGATCACTCCTTTAATATGGAACACTTGGCAGTATTGTGTGTTGTGCGGATATTCTTACATTGTTGCTTTGCAGGAAGAATTACATGTTAAATGGATAAGCTAGTCATCTTATTTTATAAGGGATGAACTGGGATCCTCAGCTAAATGCAGTATAACAGTTTTGACCATTTGTATGACTAATTAAGTAATCTCTTTAAAACATATTAACAATTATAAATAACAATTTAAGAGAGAAAGCATTTTACTTTCGGACATCCAGTTGCCAATACTTAATTTCTCACTTTTCGAGATATTAAATTCTGTGCTTAGGTTCAAGTTATTCTTTAAAGCACCCCTCAAAGTTAGGAGAACAAGCTGAGCTAGTAGGGTTCTCCCCAGTGCTAAATTTGTAAAATACTTGCAGCCCCTGTCCCCTTCCCCAAAGTAAAATCCTCATATTTACCCACAGTTTATGGAAAATGCAGTATTTGATATTTTAATAGATTTTCACAAGCCCTTTAACAAATATACTGTAAATGAAATATTGCTTTGTGTGCACACCTAGACTGTTACATTTGAAATCTTATGGAACCACGTGGCATGCACTAACTATCATGCAGCCAGTTTTAAAGGGATTTTATCACAACACCATCGCTACATGTGCTTCCAGGGACAAAACACAATCTGATTTGTTTCCACAAGGGAACACAATGAAGGTTATGGAAGCAGCTTGAATAAAACATTTCACGCTACTAATATTACTGGTAATCCATGTATCCAAAACTGCAGTGCACTCTAAAGACTATTTGGTTCACGACATACGAATGCAATAAAGTTTCCAGTTCTCCGACAGTTTTCTATCTATTATATGTATATAAATTATTAAATTAAAGGCTGGACAGCACTCAAAATTCAAGGGAAAAACAGGCATAGTCATATCAGGTAATACAAGATTTGAAGAGGCCCAACACTCCATGCTTTCACAAAGAAGTATTCCACTGTTTTGTTTAGATAAAGAAGTGCTGGTCCTCTTTAATTATCTATATTTGTATGTATGTGTCAGTTTGGTGCCACCTGTTGCCTTTTTTACAGTTCAGCTGGTTTTGATTTTATTCCTTATAAGGTTGGCATTCATTAATTACCGCGTTTATTTTTCTCTCAGGATCTTTTATTAGACCAAACCATAGAGAAAGTATCTTTCTGTGCACCAGACAGAAATTTTGACAGAGCCTTTTCTTATATCTGCCGTGATGGGACTACAAGGCGATGGATCTGCCACTGCTTCATGGCTGTTAAGGATACAGTGAGTAGTCTTTTTGCAGTCAGCTTCATCCCTTTAACAACCAAAAAGCTTTCTTCAAATCCGCAAAAGATTCAATATTTGAATAAGAAAATGCATATTTAGTATGGGGCATCCCAGTTTTTACAGCAGAAATCAAAAACTAGTTTTTATCAACCTATAATCGGGTCTTTTAGCCATAATAGTCGGTCTGCCTATATTTTTCAGGGTGAGAGGCTCAGTCATGCTGTAGGTTGTGCATTTGCTGCTTGTCTAGAGAGGAAACAGAAGCGGGAGAAAGAATGCGGTGTAACGGCTACATTTGACGCCAGCAGAACCACTTTCACTCGTGAAGGCTCTTTCAGGGTCACCACTGCTACTGAGCAAGCCGAGAGGGAAGAAATTATGAAACAGATGCAGGAATCCAGGAAAGGTAATCCCTACATGTTATGATGCTTGGGTGTGGGCCAAGTGAACTTGAGATCACTAGGTTTTTTTGGAATGGTGTGGAAACATGGACATACTCCATCATTTGACACGTGGTGTTTTTATCATATTGTATATATGTATATTAAGAGCTTTTTAAATTTGATCTATTTCCAGGGGGGATAATGTTGTAATTTTATTTATTTTTTATAACAATCTGAAAAAATCTAGATTCTTTATTCTTAATCCTGGGGGAGCACCATTTTGCAGTGCTAAAATTGCCAGTTTCTTGATTGATGATAAACAACTTTGTGTTAGGACTGGACACAGTATTGTAGCATGTGTTCTCTTCCACACAAGTGCCGGCTGCATTATTAGGTATCCTAGAGTTTTGACTCTGTGTAGTTGCGTGATTGTCAGCCTTCTGTGATGCAGCGGAAGTTGAGGATCTGGTGTACACAGGTTGAGTATCCATGCACCAAAAGCATATTTTTGCATACAAAACAAAATGCAAACACTTCATCTGTTGAGGAGGAAGGTTGATGTAGTCTTAGAAAATTTGATTATGTAGGATGTGCTGAAGCACAAGGAAAGCTGAAAGAAAAAATAGAAGACTTTATTACCATGAGGTTTATCGAGCTTTTTTTTCTGTGCTTTGCACATACAGAGCCTGAGGTAAAAGCAACAGTAGTTGCAGCCGCACCTTCCACAACAGTATCATCTGCTCAAACTCCTGTTCTGCCATCCTCTCCAACATCTGAGGTTTACATAATCCAGGAGAGTAAGGATCCCAACAATCCCCACATAATCCCGCGAAGGCATGCCCCTGTGGAGCAGCTCGCAAGACAAGGCTCCTTCCGAGGCTTTCCTGCTCTCAGCCAAAAAATGTCTCCTTTCAAGCGTCAGCTATCTTTGCGGATCAATGAATTACCATCAACCGTTCAAAGGAAGTCAGACTTTCAAATTGCAAACCCAGGTAAACCAATTTAATTTCGTAAATAAAACTTACATTTTCCACCTCTCCAGGGTCAGGGATTGGCAGATTTGTCTTCAAGAAAATAAAGATGATGATTGGTTTATTCCTAATGTGGTTCATGTGCAGCAGAATACCAAAGATGAGTTCCTAGATCCAAGATGTGTTTTCTTAACCCTAGATGGGAGGATTAGAAGTTCTGCAGCTGTTAGAAATAATTGGTGACGTCTTAACCCCAGACTCCTACTGGTCATTTTTTGAAAACATATTTTATGCACAAATCAAGAAAAACCAGGCAATCAACATCAAAGATAACATTTTTGCAAGTACTGTATAGCAATAACTGCCAGGCCATTCAAAGTAGCAGTTTTCTTTTTCTGGTGTTACTGACCCCCTAAAGCTATTATCACATACTATATTATTCTACTCATACAGTGACATTGTTGCTGTATGAAGAGCATGGATTTTGTTTACCTATTGTTTGCTCTACAATACAGTTAATGTTTTGCTTTGTTTTAGTTGCAGAGTTGGAAGGCGAAAATGACAGCATTAGTGCCCTGTGCTCACAGATCACAAACACTTTCAGCATGCCTTCAGAAGACCCATTTACTTCCGCACCGATGACCAAAGCCACCACACCACAGTCCCCCCCTTTTGAAGGTAAGCAACGGTTTATATCCTGGTAAACTCTTTGTTTCATTTCCTTTGTGTGCGTTAATAATGTGGGCAGGGTTTCTAATACATTTACAGATTGTAATGCATACAGATGTGTCTTAAAGGGGAACTATAGACAGATTACATCTTTACATATGCAGTACTATACCTTAGTGAGAAGTGTTTCTCCCCAGTAGATGTTTCATGTGAAGCAGGATGATTTATTACACAGCACTGGAAAACTCCTGAACCAGGAAGTGTGTGTGTGTTTTACAGCTATTTAGTGGCTTTTTAGTAAACATTAGTGTAAATCATCTGCTCTAGTTGATTGAATTGCGGTCTTTTCTTCCACCGATATACACAATTCTGTGTCATTATGGATAAATCTTTGTTTAATATTCTGAAAAATTGTCCCATGTTTGGCCAAATTTCGTAAGATTGGTGCTATTGAAAGTCACATCAGTGTTTATTATAAAAGGAATTCCCCAATTGCCTATAAAATCATTTGGCAGGTATGGCGGTACTTTTTCTTATAGAGTAGCAATATGCAGAATTAATTACTTATGTAAAAAATATCCTAGGACAAGATAATCATTTATACCTACATATTTATCATGGAGTTTCTACTTTGCCAGAAAAGAAGTGAAAATATACCACTTTTTTGTTAGCAGAAAAATAAAATTTTCCACGCAGTCTATGCTGTTAAACCTTTCTGTGCTTCCTTTATGTTTCCTCTGGTATAAAATGACAGCAACCCCAGTGTATGTTGTTTCTGTTTTAGTCAATGGTACGGCCCCTGCATTCAATTTGCCACCTCCTCCTGCACCCACGCAAGTCTCCGTTACTGGGCCAGCAGTTCCTGTACGTGAAACCAACCCTTGGGCCAATGCACCCGCTGCTTCTAACCTCCCAATTACGAGCACTGGAGCACCAGCTGTACCCTCAACAATTGGTAAGACTTGAATGTGTTCCTTCATGTTCATCGCTCCATATGACAGCGAATTTGTACTTAAAGTAACACAAGTATTAGTCTGCATATGCTTTCAGCTGTATATTTTGTTTGTATATGTGTATATGCATGTGTAGTAGGCTGAATGGTTGTGATGAAATCTGCAGATGAACACAAGTTCAACATGTGGGGGGATGTTGGAGGTATTCTGTGAAGCAAGATCATTATTTAACAGTATTATAGAACAAATTTCATGTTGAGACATTCAATCTATTCTCCCGATGTGGTTAGTAAAGAACTTGTGACATTTTAAAGAGCTGTATCAAGCTTTGCTAATAACAATATTGTGGTACATTATAGTTTTCTTCCATATTCACTACTGGGCGCTTTAAGGTGGCGCCAGTAAAGACTGTAATGAGAATGAAACATAGTAAAGCACTTTTTTTTTTTATTTACTAACATTACTTGTTGATGAAAATTTCCTTCGTGTGGTTGTATATTATGAATAGTGTATTTCCTTATGTAGACATTTAAATGTACCTGTTCCCATGTGAGGCAATATTATGTATTAATTATGGTTTTACCAAGCAAAACAATCCTAGCATAAAACTATGTCTCTATTACATTAAGCATATTGTCATTAACTAGACCATATTCCAAATAAAACATGGGAGAATTTAAAATGTTAATATGAGCTGGAGGGAACTCTATAAAGGTTATCAGAAAATGATGATGTATCATCTACCTTTAGCAATTTGCTTTAGTCAGGAAAATAGGTCCCTCACGTTGCTCTCACTGTGCCACCAGAATGCTTTATGTTTTTGTGCTCTTCCAAATTCTGTCTATTTCGGGGAACAATTTTCACTTTGTTTTCACAGGACCGGAGTATGTCTCTCCATCTTTCATTCAACAATCAAACCACAAGCGTACTCCCTCAGAGGCAGATCGCTGGCTTGAAGAAGTATCCAAAACAGTCCTGGCTCAACAAAGACAGTCTCCTATCCCCAAAATTCAACCTCAACCTTTGGTACAACCTGTCCTTGCTGCACCTCAGTCCAACCAGCCTTATCTAGCCAGTGCCTATATGTCTCCACAGCCTGTTCCAGTAACAGTTGTTCCAGGCCTGCACCCTCCTTTCATGTCCGTACAACAACCATATTCTGTACCAAATGGAATGAGTTACCCAGCATCAAGTGTTCCTGTTGTAGGCATCACTCCATCTCAGATGGTAGCTAACGTTTTTGGAGTTGCAGGTCACCCACAAGTTTACCAGCCAAAGCCATCACCAGGTTTGGCCAAGCAACAAGCATATCCCACTTATGAATCATCCAGTGCATCCAGCAGTCCATTTTATAAACCAACACCCCAACAACAAAATGGCTCTGTTGCTTTTAATGGTGTTGACAATAGTGGTTGGGAAGCAGGATCCACAAACCAGCAAGGTACAGAGGCTTCTTTATCTGTAGACCCCTTTGAAGCCCAGTGGGCTGCCCTAGAAGGTAAATCTAAACCACGTGCAAATCCATCCCCCACTAATCCTTTCTCTAGTGACCTGCAAAAGACTTTTGAAATTGAACTTTGAAGCCACTGTGGACATTTAACCAAGCGTGGAGTAGAGGAGGTTTTATGAATTCCAACACTTCTCAGAATAAGTCTCCCAGAACTGTGTAGAAAAGGACCAAGAGAGAGCATAAAAAATACTACAGTTTTCATGGAACACCTGTGGACATAGATGTGGTGGCGGCCTGTGGAAATAATAGACCCGTCCTTCTCCCGTATCTCAACCACCCTTTGTTGAAACAGAGAATCTGAGAAAGAAAAAAAGTAAAAACTGTCCATTCGGTGAAGATGTTACTCACTGCACATAACCACTGCAGTGCATGAGCTTCCAAACTAAAAGTAAATATGTGAATATATGAAGGTAAAAGAGGCAGAATGGAAAATGTTTCATTCCATTTCATACCAAAGTGGGCTGAAGCGCATTGCATTGCAGAGTATTGCATTACAGCCCCCTCTGGCAACAAAGGGCTGAAAGCCAAAATTGTTATTTTTATGCATTACAAATGTTTTAAATAGTTTTGGTTAAATAATAGTTGCCTAAGTTTGTAAGTAATCTTGCCAAAGGTTAAATAAAACAAGAGGGTTCAGTCGTAAGTAAATGTATATAAAATGTAGCTGCTAATTCCTAAAGAACTGGACTGGCTGTGGTTTTATTTTTTATGCGCTTTAGAACACTTTCCCCATTGTATGTAGCACATTGCTTTAAACAATCAAGACCAAGAGAAATATCTCTTCAATATACTTTTAAAGAAAAGAATTAAAGAGCAGTATTGCGTGGCGCAACAGCCATTGCGGATTATTTTGTTTCTAACCTCTAATCAATTATTATTAAAAAGATATATATATATATATATTCTCTATATAAATGTTCTTCCCCTCTGGATTTTTTTATATATATGAATACATATTTATATATTAATATATATGAATAAATATATATTAATATATATATTTTAGACTTTTAATACCACTATGACCTAATGCACAGAAGACCTTTTTTTTTTTTTGTTCTTGTTGACTGTTCCACTGGTTCTGCAAGTTCTCCCTGCGTTAATATTTTTTGTATACCTCAGATCATCTTGAGCACACAATCCACAATTGTCTTTATCTGTAAATGTTGGTTTCACTTCTATGTGTATATTTGTACTGATTTACAATATTCTTTAACGGAAATAAATGTTGGTGGTGGAAACTTACCTGCCTCCTTCCAGTTTCCTTCTGCTTTGACTGTTTCACTGTCTCTTTTTTGTTCTGCTACAAAGTGTCATTAAAGTTTTGCCTATCTGGAACCTTTATTTATTCATCCCAGGGACATCACTATAGGGGGTTATAGCAGTCATGACTACAACTAGGTCCCTAACCCCAGTGAGCCCAGGCAATGTGCAGAGCCACAGCCATTACTGCATCTGCCTGATATCCTGGAGTCCCCTGAAATAGGGAGGAAGGTCAGAGTGCACATCTTGCATTAGGGCCTTCCCTCTAAATAGACTCCGCATTTGATTTACAGCTCCATGTTATTCCTGCAGCCATCTTTTATAAACTGGGTTTTCTGGGCACTTCATAAATATGTATTATCTAACGCTCCATAGAAAACAATATACAGAGCAGGGCTTTGTTTACTTAGGAGATAAAACAAAAATTGCTGCACCTATAAGAAGAAACCACAAACCGATACAAATCGGGCATTAAAGAAAACATTTTCACGAGTGCAATGCCAAGGCAATTGCTGTTCCAAACCAATTTTTTTTCTCCATTTTAGCTGGGCTACTGGTACTTTGAAAGGAAAATAAGCAGCCCTGGTAATAAAAGCAATGTTATGCCTTTATTCTTATTTGTATTTGCCGTAGTAACCACGGTAGACTTGATAGAAGACATAACTGTCCTAATATAAATTACTGTGAAAGCCTATAAAACCAATTACAGATAGATATTGAGTTATGTAACGGATGCTGTTATTTACAAGTCTAAATGGGAGAAGTCAGTCTCTAAGATTTCGGGTAAGGCCAATGACACACACTGCATGCTTTTTATTTCTACATCTGCCAACTGAACAGTAAATAAAAGACCCACAGACATTTCGCTGTGGAAAAAATACTTACAAGTGTATTTTTGAGCATACTGCTGGCGGATTCCTTTTACCACATATGAAAAAAACAGTGTGTCCGGCCTTAAGCAGCTTGAAATAAAGTAGTATGAGATGATAGAAAATTGGCAGCAACTAGGACTGCTGAGCTGGAAAATATTATCCATTGTTTCCTATGGGATAAACAACACATGTCACTTTGTTTTGCAACATTGACAATAGATAGCCTATGGTCTTAAACAGGTCACTTTTCAAACTGAATTGATAGTCTGAATTAAAAGGAAAATATGGACAGGATTCATTATTTTTTACGTAGTTTAAGAGCAGGTCAGTAGAAGTAAAATAAGTTTGTGCTGCAGGAATTTCTCAGCTTATTAGTTCTTTCTGCAGCAGTGTACTATAGTTAGATTTTGGGAAATTCTCCAGGCTTGTTTACTGTGCCACAGGACTAGGATTACTATTTGAGATATAGGACTGTACTCTTTATAGATTTAAATGAGCAGCTGTTAAGGGTGACTTGATGTGTTATGATCAGTGTTTTCCAAAATGCAAAGAACATCAAATCAAAAATCCCATGTGACATGGCCCCTAAAGTGCATGGGAAATAATATTTTGGAAGATTTTGAGCGTCAGGGAATTGGAGGTTAGCATTTATGCAGTGGTATTTGGAGTCAAACTAAAAGTGGAGCTATAAAAGTATTATTAGTGTACCCAGATATTGTGTGACTGTGACCAGAACTCATACTAATGTAAATTAGCATATAAAAGATTTCTGCTTTTCAAAGGGATTTGAATCCTAGTTTGGCCATCTAGGTAACATGGGAGATTTGTGGATGAAAGGAAAGCCTGAAGATGAGAATACTGCTGTTAATCTCTAGGCTAGATACTCTGGTTTTTCTTTCAAATGGATCAATGCTTTAAACTTTGCTTAATTTGAAACTCGAGAATTAAACAAAGCAATATTCAAATGATCCTTTAGTAAACAAGACATAATGTTAATTTATTTCAATATGATTATTGTACAATAATAATCGTAAGTGTAGGGTTTGACACCATGCTGAAAGTCTTTCATTACATGCTGTGTTTTTAACTGAATCGGTAAGTTATCTTTCACCTAATGCTGGAGTGCCGGAGATCGTGGATTTTGTCACTTATTACAATAGCTACAAAATCCAGTTTCAAGAAAAATAATACGTCCTTCCAGAGGTGTTTAACTGGAAATCGATGGTGAAAAAAAAAAAAAAAA
>JAKJJM010016724.1:0-16214 GCA_021901965.1 Pipa carvalhoi | reverse complement strand
ATATATATATATATATATATATATATAAAATGTGTGTAAGGAATGCATATAGAAGGAAGGAAAAAAATATATATAGTTATAATAAATAGATAACCAATGGAGCCTCTCAAAGTACAATATAATGAATGAAACACATGAAAACTGAAATAGGTTGTGTATACAAATAATTACTTATTATAAAACAATTAATATAGAAACTGAAGAAATTTTGTACACATAAATGATGACATAATATCATATCAAAAAGCTGTTAAGTGCAGGTCCAAATTTAAACCTGTGCGGTGAGTGAGTGAGTGTGCGGTAAAAATCCAAAACGTTTCACGTTGTCTTAGTTTTAAAAATCTATCTCCTATTGAGGCATTATTTGGGATTTTTTCAATGACAAAAAATCTGAAACCTGTGAGGATCTTTGTTATGATGCTCCAAAAAATGGGCAGATACACCATGGGCAAAATTTATTAAAATTGAAAATCTGAATTTTTATTCGGAATTCCTAATAAAAATTCCATGAGCACCGCTCATTACATTAGGCTGCTCAATACAGCAGCTGCTGGAAAGACTCATCTCTCCCCAGCGCTTCCTGGTTGGCCTTAGCCAATCAGGAGCCGCTGATGTCACGGATGACATCAGCGGCGCCCAATTCAATTGGCTGAGTGCTGCCAATTGAATTGGCCACCGCTGACGTTATCCGTGACATCAGCGGCTCCTGATTGCCTAAGGCCAACCAGGAAGCACTGAGGAGAGATGAGTCTCCCCAGCGGCTGCTGTATTGAGCAGCCTAATGTAATGAGCGGTGCTCGCGTGGAAGCACCACTCGTTACATTTACTAGAAGAAAATGGAAACTCGAAATTCAAAATTTTTATTCGGAATTCCGAGTTTCCAAATCAAAAATGCCATTTTCGAAATATTTCTATTGAAAATGGCATTTTTGATTTTAATAAATTTCGCCCCATGTGTTTTAACACCTTTTGTAATATTACGCACGTGTTCCATGATCCTAATACCTACTCTTCTAATTGTTCTCCCCACGTATAACTTGTTACATGGGCAAATCAGCATATAAACTACGTACATGTTCTGATAGTTAAAACAATACTTTTTATTAAATTTTTTTGAAAGTGAATCACTGCTATTTCTTATCACATATTTGCAAGACCCACATCTATTTTTTTGACATCTAAAAGTACCGACTATACTATTCTGTTGAAAAGTATGAGGATTATTAATAGATTTTATAGATTTTAATCTAGAAGTTGCTATTTGACCTTTAATTGATAAACCTCGTCTGTAAATAAAAACGGGTCTATCAGGGAGTTCATTATTTAGCAGGTTGTCAAGTTTTAGTATATGCCAGTTTTTCTTAATGGAATTTTCGATCAACCTAGCATTTACAGAATATTGGCTATTTGATGGTCAAATTTATTTACCGTTGGTCTAGTTTTTTCTTTAAGTAAATCTGTTCTTGAAATGTTGTCAGCCCTATTTCTAGCTTCTGATATTATTTTTTCAGGGCATTTTTTGACCTTAAGATGATTTGATAGCTCATTTGAAAACTTATCATAGTCTTCTTGTTTAGAGCAATTCCTCTTCAATCTCAAGAATTGGCCAAAAGGTATGTTTCTTATCCATTTTGAATGATGGCCACTCTTAGCATGTAAAAAATTTTTGGTATCAGTTATAACATTTATGGCTGATATTTCTGCCTGATCACAACCTGTATTATCACTGAAAAAAGGTTTGCACTTTTTACATGTAAACAAATGATTGTGTGGACACTAAATACTAATAGCACTACTGAGCCCCTACATTCTCCTAATACTTTAAAAGAACAAACAAAGGGGCCCAAATAATAGTACAAATTGAAATGACATGCACCACACTACCCACAGTGCTTCCAAATGCAGGGATCTCATACATTTCCCATGGATTTTTGTATACTGATCCTATTCTGTATTCTATTTGGGGGTCTCTCCCAATTTAATTAAAGGTAAATCTTTATTGATGAGTTGCACCCAATGGCATCAAGAAAATTATGGTCTTTAGTTTAATATTATGAATTTCCTTGTATAATTAAATAGGGATCTGCAAAGTATTCTAATATTTTTGAGAGGAACTACCTCTAATAACCTCTAGGCTACAAAACATAAAAGAGAAAATAATGGGCAGAGACCGATTACCCTCAGAATATTGTAAAACTTCTTTCCAATCGTGCAAGCCCTCCAATACATGGATTCGTGTAAGTGAATTACCTGAATCAGACTAGTATATCTTTGAGGCAAAAAGTACAATTTCATATGAGAAAGATCCAGTCCTCCTGCTGGCACCAGAGCAAACTAACACACAGTATGTAAAGCTATTCAGGGCTGCCTTCCTCCCTCTGGAGGATGGAAATTAGGTCTGAAATAATCTTGCTAATAAAATCCTCTTTCAAAAGTATTGGATAATAATAAACGGCATCATTTTGAACAGACAAGCTCTTGAGCAACTTGGAATATATATTAGATACAAAAAAAAATCTTTAGAGAATATTTTCTAGAATTATAGTGATAAAGATAGCTAATTCTGTCTGATGTCGATCTCCATGTAGTGAATTGATTCTCCAACAGCTGCAAAAGAAATGGAAGGCGGTATCTCCTGCAATCATCTTAGACTGAGAGGCAGCACAGGGTTGTCTCCCTCCATACTGAGTGAGGCTCTGCATTTATGGACCGCTGCCAATGCTTCTCCTCACTCCAATGTTGTGACCCATTAGGCAGCAGTGGTTGTCCTATTCCCCAGGCTACATGGAAGTAAATGAACAGAAAGGGCTTCCCCTGGTTCACTGGCCCCTGTTTAATTGCACAAGTGAAGGACAGTCTCTGCTATGTCCAATATATTTTATTCCGTTTTTTTTATTAAAGTTTTTTTTTCCTCTAAGGATCATGGTTGTATTTATTATTCTCAGAATAACTCCGGAGAAAAATAACCCCTGCGGATTTGTAATCTCTTTCACTGGGCACAAATTTCAAATCAAGTAATAAATATTACATTTTATCTGTTGAAAGGTATCACCTAATGTTTTTACACGTTTATCTTGCAGCAGGAACATATTATATATTTACTGTACTTTACAATTTTTTTTTTTCATGCGTTTGAAAACCTTTGAAAGTGAAAATTAATTGGACTCCTGGAAATTGTGCAGTATATAGGGATGAAATTGCAATTTTCTTCCATTAAGTCATTTGTTATACTTACTGAAATTCCATGGGGGAGGCCATGGCACAGGAATAAAACACTGTACCTTGGTTGGGGTCTTTGGATACATAATTAACAGCAAAGTGAAAACTCTTGAAAGCACTACTTATTCATGGTAAGGAACTGAATCATTCATTGACCTTAACCAGTATGTACTTGACAAATTGCAAGAACATCTGAAAGCTTTAATGTTAAAGCAGCTATTTTTTCCATGCTTGTTTAATAACAAAATACATTTGGGCGATAAAGTCAAGTGTGAGAAGACTGAGTCATATCCTTTTGGGTATTGTATCTCTCATTCATAAATAAGATGGATATATTTTACATGTATCTCCTCTGCTGTAACACGGTCAAGAGCGAAAATACAGTCCCTGTATTATAGCTCAAATTAACGTTTGTATCTTGAACAAGTAAACATTTATTATTGCTGCTAGTGTGGCATCAGCTAAATTGTTGCAGTAGCATTTAGAAATGCTAAGAGCAAAATTTATTAAGCCCGAAAAGACTCGATTCAAGTCTTTTCGGGCTTAATTTAGTAAAATTCGTTTTACAGATTATGGAAATCAAAAAACACCGATACCATAATCTGTAAAACAAGATTTCCGCGGGAGGTTATCCTCCCGCGAGAATGTCGGAGAGACCGGTATCGGTCTTTCCACTTTAATAAATCTCAACCCTAATACTCATCATAAATTAATAATTTAAGGGGCATATTACGATAGGGGAAACACATGTAGTACAAAATGTTCTCCTGTTGACCATAAATACCATAGTACAGTCTTATATTAATATGCCTCTAGCTCTTTCAGTGTTACACTGGTCAGCTGTTACATGAATAGTCGGCAATAATAACTTTAAGTTGTAAACTTTACTATCTAGCATCAAAAGTTGCTGAATCTAAAAGATACTATGCGGTCTTCTGATTTTAAACAGGGTATTTTGTATTCACATTGGTTAAATATTGTTGCTTAATCAGCTTTTCACTATTAGTGTCCGCTCTTGCTGGTGCCATTTTAATATACATAATGATTTAGGGGGTCATTCTGTAAAGTGAGAATTCGACTGTCAAATTCACAGTCAGCGGATTCCAATTATAAAGTCGTGACAATTCTTCCATTATAAAGTCGTGACCGTGACAATTTTTTGAAAGTTCCAGCTTTGACATTGCCTTTGTAAAGTCTCGACTGTGACAAAATTCTCATTATAAAGTCGCGACAGTAGCAGTCTATTGCGACTTTCTTTAGCTGGTGAATCCGGACCTTTACACTACAATTCCATCTTTACAGAATGACCCTCTGAGTTTTAGGTTAAAGGGTTGTACTCTGTGTAGCTTGTTTAGAAAAACTACAATTTCCAAGCTGCTGCATGATTTAATAAAGGAGAAAGTTAAAATTTCACATTCTAGTACCACCAAGTATTTTAAATATATGATTCTTAAGGCTACTAGTAGTCACAGTGGTGTTCTTTGGCCATATAATCACATGACAATGCAGGTCAATGCCAATGTTAGGAGAAGTTAAAGCAGCCATTTTGCCTGGTTTAGAAGCAGATCTAGCCAGGAACCTACAGGAGAGTATAGATTAAATAAGACTAACCAGACCCCAGTATTTTGATTTTGAGTACAAGAAAGCTCACTATGAAAACTCCATATACACCAGGATTTTTCTATGTTATAAACAGCGCATTCTGACTTCAGAATATGGCCTTTAAAATTCAAACAGGTATGCAGGCCCCCATATTTAGGTTTTGGGGTTTTTTTTTATTCTGATTTCCATTTTTAGGGTGAAATTTACTAAAGTTGAAAAAAACATTTTAGCTCAATTTTTTCAGCCATTTTTCGCCACGAAAGGTCTGAATTTTCAAAAAAAAAAATAAGTTCTGATTTTTTTTTTGTCAAAGATTTTGGTTTTGGGTTTTCATCTTTGTCTTCAACCTTCAACCAAGAAAAAAAAAAAGCACATTTGCAAATATTTTAGCACACTATTTAAACAGAAAAAAAAAGAAAAATTGGCAAAAAAAAAGATGAAAATTGAGAAGATTTCACTCTGCCCTGCAGAAGTCACTTGTGAACATGAGTTTGGGAATGGGACCCAGTAGCAGTCTATTGCGACTGTCTTTAGGTGCCAAATTCGGACCTTTACACAACAATATGGACTTTACAGTATAACCCCCAAAGCATCCTAATTGCAGTAATCCATATAATACAATCAGGACATTGATTTCACTGTGAAACATACATTAGACGTATCAAAGCCAGTTGCTGATTCCCTGAAGCAGGTTATTGCACGAAATGCTATCCTGGTTAATGAGTATACTAGGACCTGTGAACATTATACTTCAAATGACATTAAAATGTGCAAAAGCATAACCGTATGCTGACCAAAACACTTTGTGTAATTTTTGTAAATAATACAGGCATTCATACAGTGTTAAAACAGTAAGCTACTGAAGCATCTCTACAATATTTAGAGGTGATTTAATGCAAGTACCATTGGAGTCGAAAAATCAAACACAATTTCCTTAATGCGAGCATTGTAATTATGTTTTGCATTATTTTACATAGGTCTTGTTTAACAAGGGTGGTAATGTCTACTGTATCAGTAGGAGAGAACCATCAAAGGCATTTTATTAACATGTTTGGGAACTTTATACACTGTTCTAATACATTTTTAATCAGCAGATTAAGAAGTCTTAAGCTAATATAAAAAGGAGTGTTGGTTCAGCGAGAAGCGTACACAAAAATGTAGTGGAAAATGTTCATAAAATCCTACAGTACTGACGCGTTTTACCTTTGAAGTAAAAAAAAAAAAAGTAAGAGGCACCTTGATTTACTTTTGTTGTTTAAAAGTATGCATTGTGTCATGGAATTCTTCCTGAGGCACAACATTTAGGGAACAATGATGTCAACAAGGCATAACATGGGTGGGTTTAAATGTGTATAAGTGTAGTGAGCTTTTTCTTTTTGATTTCTTGTATAAACTAGAATCGTTCTTTCCCAGTTAATGATAATTATAAAAGACTGCAGGGTGTATTAGGCATATCCAGAGGTATGGAGACACCTAACTAAATAAATGGAAAGTGGTGGATTGAAACACCATCCTGTGTGTAGCATGTTGCTAAGAGGAAATGGGAAAATCTGTGAGGGGCAGTGTTCAAAACAGTGGCCATATTGAAAGCTGCCATCTTGGAACCAAGTCAGCATTTTCAAATGGCTTAATGCAGTGGTTCTCAACCTTTATATTGCCGCGACCCTTTAGTACAATATCCCGTGATTTGGCAACCCCCATTCATTAATTATTATTGGGCGACCCCATTCAAACCC
Source organism: Pipa carvalhoi (assembly GCA_021901965.1). NCBI lineage: Eukaryota > Metazoa > Chordata > Amphibia > Anura > Pipidae > Pipa > Pipa carvalhoi. Next base: position 9,657 of record JAKJJM010016724.1, on the reverse strand, counting down.
TATATTTCCAATGGTCTTAGGCGACCCCTGGCAAATCGTCATTCGACACCCAGGTTGAGAACCGCTGGCTTCATTTGACATATATCTCATACAGAATTTAATGAGGAATAAAAAAAAAACTTATAATAATAGGAATCAGGAATTCAACTATGAAGATTATTTATTTATTTTTTACCAGTAGTGTGTAGGAATAACTGCCATGGGATTTTCTCCATCTGGTGTTACCGGTTCTTTAAATATTAAACCTCAATTGTTTGAAGGGAAGCAATATGATTTCCTTGTGCAGAGACCTTGTTTAGGGGGAGAGGCGATCGAAGATGGCCTTATGATCCATAGCAAGAAGTAATTACTGACAAGTTGTTCTTTAGTTAAGTGCGAGCATGCACTGAACTTTTGGTTTCCTACTTTTATAACTGGAGTTTGTCAGAAATCGCCTTTGACTCTACATGGTCTGTAAGGAATGAGTATATGCCACAAGGCAGCAGGAAGAAAGTAAACACTTTCTAATCAATAAATGTTTCCAGCTTGTAAAGTACAACGTGCAACCGAGTTTAAAAAATGAGCAACCATGAACAAGGAAATAAGAAGGTTTTCCTTATCATTAGTCATGTCTGTTCACGCTCGACACTGTGTCTTTCTCTAACATTTGTTTGCTTTCAAGAAAACGATACAATTATCTCAGTCTAGTAATTTTAAGCTATTGTTGTTATTAAGGTTTGTTTAACATATGGTAGATGTATTTGAACAATAAACACATTAAGGCTATGCATCAGTTTTTGATACTTTAGTGGATCATGGGGTTTTTTTTTCAGGATAGTCAGACATAGATAGATAGATGTAGCAGAGCTGATTTTGTCAATTTTTTTTTTAATATGATTTTGTCATTTGAATGAACACATTGGGCGAAATTTAACAAACTCAGAAAAGGCCGATTTCGCTTTTCAGAGTTTATTCCCGCAAGATCTCGCAGTAAATATTGCGAGTTTGTATTCGATCGAGTTTTTCGATGGAAAGGTAGCCATACTTTACATTAGTAGCATGGCTATCATTCCAATGAAAAATTCAATCGAAAAACTCGATCGAAAAATTTCGGGCGGTAGATATCGATCGAATAAAATCACGCGATATTTAAAGCGAGATCTCACAGGAATTATTTCGGAAAAGCAAAATTGGGCTTTTCCGAGTTTATTAAATTTCACCCATTGTCTCAACACATCCCAATGTGTTAACCTTAGGGTTTACATAGAAATGCATGTACATTTATTACATATTGAGTGTCATTTTAATTCATAAATGATCATATTTTTATCATTGTAGTCATTTCTTTTTAACTGTACTATAAAAAAGAAAATGTAAAATCATTCTCCATATACCTAAACATGTGTACATACCCCATACACACATGAACACACCTATAAAGGTATGTACACATACATCCATAGGTTTGTTTCACATTTGCAACTCAGTCAGACTACTCAGTAGGTCCAATTGGTCACATGCAAGTATCCTAGAGGCTTATTCCTGAAAGTGAGGATTCGGCTGTTGATGTGTATTCCTACCACTTCAGGTCACGCTGCTCCCATAGTCATGAATTTCCTACTCCTTATTCACTAAGCAGTGGATTCCCATAGTGAAGAGAACAGCCATCATAATGCTAGTAGGGATCATTATGAGACTATTTGGACTTTCATGAATATACCCCCTGATGTTTTCTATGATGCTCATATTTTCATTCATGTATGCGATCCATTTGCGTGAATGCATGTGGCGTAGAAACAAAATGCCTATGTGTTTGAGTAGTTGTAGGAACTAAAGACATGGATGATTCATATCTGAGATTGGAAAGACATTGAAGAGATTGTATTCATGAGTAATTTTGGAGGGGAATATCACAAGTAGTAGTCAGCATGGTTATATGAAAGTCAGATATCGTAAAACTAATTGATTTGCTTTTTAGGTAGAAGTGAACAGTCTGTGAACAAGTAGCAGTAACTTCGGGGGTTATTCTCTAAAGTCTGAATTGTCGTGTAAAGGTGTGAATTCGTCAGCTAAAGACAGTCGCAATAGACTGTTACTGTCGCAGTCGCAACTTTATGAGAATATTGTCGCAGTCGCGACTTTACAATGGAAATGTCAAAGCTGGAACTTTAAAAAATTGTCATGGTCACAACTTTATAATGTTGAATTGTTGCAGTCGCGAATTTACTACTCGAATCTGCTGTTTGTGAATTCGACAGTCAAATTCTCACTTTGGAGAATAACCTCCATAATATCTATCCTGAATTTCGTGACCAATAAAGCCTTTGTTTTTGTTTTGTTTTGTTTTTTATAAGTTTGGTGACCAGTAACAATTTTATGCACCATAAGAATTTTTGTGCCATAAAGTGCTGTTTTGTAGTGCAAGTTCAGGTTTATAGTGTATTGTGATTGAAAAAAAAAAATCGATCTGCACGTGCTCATTTAGTTAATTTCAGGAGGGAGGCGGGTACTAGGTGAGGACCGACATCACTCACATAACCAGGAAGTAACCTGGTGCGGCAATGTATTCATCTGATGATCCTGGGCTGTGGACAGTCAGATGAATACTGATCAGGCAGCAGTACACTTAGGGCGAAATTTAAGAAACTTGAGATCGATTTCGACCTTCTCGAGTTTTTTCAACGTAAAAAAACAAGTGCCCGATCGAAAAATATCAATCAATATTTTTTGAACTTTTATCGATGGAAAAGTGCCTTAAGCGCTTATGAATTTTATTTATTATAAATTTTAAATTGTCAGATATTACATACAGTGTCAATATTATTTTTTGTTCGCAACATTAAATTTTGTGCAGCACAAAACTAACATTTGGTTAAAAAAATGACCAGTGAACAGTTGCCACCCCATAGGTTTCACCCTATAGTCGAAAGAGTGTAACCTATTCACATTCATAGTTGCCCTTCATTCAAATGGCAAATATTATAAGCATATAATCATTGTGAATTATATATCACTGTGCATTAAACAAATCCTCAGGGTTATTTGAAACTTTCTTTTTTAATAATTAGCGTTAAACCTTTTCTGCGTACAAGTGCCAATTAACATCTGATAAAATATTTTGATTGAGTTTGTGTACAGTTGTGTTGCCTTTAAAAGCCAAAATTGCTGTGTCAGACTGGACTGCCGGGGCCAACCAGAAAAAAAAAAAGAGATCGGGGGCTACTAAGCAAAAGATTTTTTCTTTTCTCTTTTCACTTTTTTCTGTTCTCCTTATCAGTTCCCATAATTAACTTCTATCCTAGCACTTTTTTGTGTATAAACCTTTACATTTTTAACATAATTGACATCATTGTTCCCCTAGGAACATACCATGAAGGTACAGCTTAAGGGGGTCATTCTGTAAAGTGAGAATTCGACTGTCGAATTCCCAGTCAGCGGATTCCCATTATAAAGTCGCAACTGCGACAATTCTCCCATTATAAAATCACGACCGCGACAATTTTTTTAAAGTTCCAGCTTTGACATTTCCTTTGTAAAGTTGTGACTACAACAAATTTCTCTTTATAAAGTTGTGACTGCGACAGTAGCAGTCTATTGCGACTGTCTTTAGCTGGTGAATTCGGACCTTTACATTACAATTCAGACTTTACAGAATGACCCCCTAAAACTCAAGAGTGCCCACTGAGGCCTTGGGCCACGAGGAGTTTTCCCTGTGTTCTGGACCATTCTGACACTGCATAACTGTCATGAGAAATTCTAGTGAATCTACTTCTGTTAGGGAATCAAATCAAATCCACTTTAAAGTTTTGTCTTTTACCAGCATGAGATGCATCTATTTTTAATCACATCTCATTATTTAAAATATGTTTAAAGAAAGTTATTGACCATTTGACTCATAGGTTTCAGTGATAAATAATCGTGTATAGTTTCCTTGGCAATTTATTTTAAAAACTGCAAACAGTCTGTGATTCTGTCAGACAATTCTTCTTCACTTATTGTTCTTTCCATTTATTACTTTTTTCCCTTTATAGGTTCAGTTCAGCCAGAGGAAACATTTGACATATATTATTGGAAATGTTTTGTAGATAACTAAAGGAGACTTGAGCCTCATGCATGATAAAATACCTTAACCTATACAGATGTAGCTGTACTGTCCTTGTCATTTAGCACTTTGTAATAGGATTAATTTTGCAGAATTCCTCCACAATGAGTTAAGATAACTCAAGGTAACACAGTTATGTTACATGCAGTCCCATCAAGAAACTACCATAGACATATCAAAATGAGTTTTGTTAAATGACAAAACCAGCCTTTCTGTACCTGTATGTGCTGGAACTATTTTGCAGGGGCTAAGAAAATGCAATCAGGGTGCAAACTTATATAGCACTAAAATATAGGCAGGGACAGCAGCTCAGAAAACAAAATAAGGGCCACAGGCTCAATAATATACCAGAAGTACCATGTTATTGGACCATCTTAGTGCAAGAGCAAAACCGAACCATGTTTAAAGGGGGAGTGTGCCTCCCTCATCAGGACCAATAAAAGGGTACCCCCAGAATATTTTTGTCTGTCTGTTCCTCTATTTTTTTTCTGAGTTACCATTTTACAGGACACCAGTGGTCTTTTATTGATGCCTCTGCGTCCGTCTGGTCAATTATTGTTAAAATCAACCATTTAACTAATTTTGCAGTGTACTTTGAAGCCCATTCTATTTTCTTTTAAAATTAGGATCCAGAACAACTTACCAGATCACAAATACATTCTAAACAAAATGACCAAACATTCCAGGAAATGCTCACAAAAAGCACAGTGTAATGTGAGCATTTCCTGGAATGATTGGTCATTTCTTTTATAATGTCTGGAATACATTTTTTTTAAATTGTAAGTAAATCACCTATTTATTAAAATTGTATTTAACTACCTTGTCTACAAGCACATGTTGCTAATGAAGTTGGATGCTGTGACTCTGGATGAATAGAGGGGATAGGGTCCACATTATCACGTTCTACACATGGACAGGGTTAGATTAATCGCCCACCTCAACCAAAGCCCAAAGTGAGCAAGAAAAGTTCACATTTAACTAGCTAACTAACATTAATGTACTCGACTATCCTGCCATTACTATGGAAAAATTCCCAATGGGCTCCATTCCTGGGTGGCCTCCAGACCCTGGGGCCCCAAACGGACCAAATGAAGTAAAATATGGCTGTAACACAGTCATAACAGTACTGCACCTCTGGGAAATGAAAACATCAGTATTTTCAGCATCAAACTGGGGTTAAGCATCCCACTAAGATGTACCTCCTCGCTGGCTTATGTCATGTGACATCACTCGCAATGCCAGCGAGGGAGGGAACATTTTGCGTGTTTGTAATCAGAAAACAGTTTGTCCTAAATATATTCATTATAGTCAGTCAAGAAAACAATGGTGTTTATCTTTAATCCCACTTTGAAAATGATACTTTTACCAGGCAGTGGCATAAGTATAAATCAAGGGGCACTGGTACAATCTCTCCCACATCACCATGCTCCACAATGCTTCACTGTTGCCTGCAGCTACTCATTATAGGACCACTCTCCAGTCCTGTTGGATATCTTCTGATTTCATAAGGAAGTAAACATAAAGGGGGTCATACCGGAAAATCTGAATTTTCGTCCCAAATTCACTGATAGCGAACTCCCATTATAAAGTCACAACTGCGACAATTCTCCCATTATAAAATCACAACCGCGACAATTTTTTAGTGTCTTTTACCTGCTGCACTAAGTTTCCTTGGCCTACTAAAGCCTGGAGGAAATTATGCTGATACAGTGTAACTACCTTGTGTCTTGTTGCTGTGCTTGCCATGGTGTTTTCTACAAGTAGAAACAAAGCGAATTCCTGGTCAGAAAAGGAGCCAAAAGTTGTCCCAACCTTGAACTGGTAACAAAGAAGTGAGGTAGGCATCCAAATAATGAGTAGACTTTATTGTGCAGATAACATCTCCAAAGTGGTGAAAACAAAACACAACGTTTCAGGGTGGAGTCACTCCGCCCTTCCTCAGGTGTTTTCTACAACCACCACTTTTGTGGCACAGTTTACTTGTTCCTCATGCAGTTTTAAGCCTTCTACATAGCTGTTTCTGTTAATGACTGTTACAACTTACATATGAAAATGATAATACCTGTTTGGCATAACTGATAATCATACACCTGACAATAGTCCTGCAAAATCCATGACTTTATGCAAGTGTACCTAAAATGGTGACCATACCAAACATTGATTTGATTTAGATTTTTCTTTATTTACTTTCCATTTTGTTCATTGATACAAATAAACCATTAACACTATTTTGGAAAACATTCTTACTTTGCATCATTTCTTTAACACCTACCTAAAAGCTTTGCACAGTACTTTATTTCCAGGTATTTATATTTGATAGTTTTTTCTTGTATATGAACGAGAGTTCTGCTGCCTTTAGACAATGAAAACAGCAGGAAAGTAAAACAGCAGCTTTTACAGTATTTTTGTACTTGCATGGAGATGGGGGGCTGTTTTGCCTGCTCTTTCTTTTGCAACATGGTAGATCCTGTCTTGTTTTTTCTAGAATATAAGCTATCTTTATTTGATTATATGAATGAAAGCAGGGCTTCACTTATGCTTCTTTACAATTACTTAACACCAATCTGATGTGACCCTAATCTGACTCATCTCTGCTGCTTATTAACACAACATCAAATCTCATTGCTGACTTCCCATATATGGAAGTTTTTTTAATGGAGGCCAACACATGGCCTCTACTCATGCTTCCTGATGAGGCTGTGCCTACCACTCATGAATCCTCAGGTCTAGGTCTTGGTACCTTTTTCCCTGGTGTAACCCTCAGGTTATATCTTTGCATCTCTATGCCTCCTAATAAAGAGGTGGTCTCCATTAAATCATCCTCTGGGAAATGACTACCCTACCCTGGGAAAATATAGACTTAATACAAAGGACCGAAGCAAACCAGTAGGGGGAAAGAATGACCTATACAACCGATTCCTTATATTTAAAGTAGAAACTATCTCATAGGCCTCAGGGCTATCTAAAAAATACATTGACATGACTGCAGCCTGCTAAACCTTTTATGATTTATTTGTACAGCATTTGGAATAATAAATGCAAAGAAAAAACTTCAGCTAAAAAAAAAAATACTGCGTCGTTTAGCGCATCATAAAATGTGATTATTAAAAAAGGTAAGATTTATCCAATCCAAACTGTGAGTGAAAAAATCAAATAATGTAACTCTATTTAATAGCTTATTCATTTTCGTTTTTTTTTTTTATCAACTCAATTTCTTTTTCTTTTACAGTCTATGTAAGATATTTCTCTGTAACAAAAGTGTAAGATTGTTCGAGTTTTTTAATGTTTCCATTGAAAATTTGTCCAGGTAGTTCGGTATCTGTGAATATAACTGATATATGCTTTGCAAGCTTGCACTACACAGGAAATATGTAAATAGTTTTTCTTTTTATTACATAAAAAGTTCCTATTCTTGCTTTGTGGTGGAAAATCATGTACGCTGTAAGTGAACACGGAGCGCCGCTGACTGAAATAAATGTCAATAAAAGCTGAAATTCATACCTGAGGTCTTTGCATTCCAGCTGTAAAAACAAAATTAGGTCTAAAAGATGGATTTTGTAGGATTACTAGTGTATAACCAACAACACACTGTAAAATGCAGGAACATCTGTTGGTTATTTTGGGAACGATGTCATTTCATTGCCATCTAGTACAATTAATTTTAGGCTAATCCCACAGAGAGGAAGCTTTTTTTTTTTTTACCTAAATGTGCAGTTTATTTAAAACTTTTGAAGGCAGTTTTTTTAAACCTCAGCTGTTATTATGCAAAAGGTGGGATGAGTCAGGATTTCTTTGCAGGAATATGGACCAGGAGAATTATGCTAAATTATTCTTGTTTAAGCCTATCTCCAATATATATTGTAGGTTGATAAAATTAGCTTTGTTATTATGCTCTTATCTGGGAACCCTTTAGGGGCCCATGTCCTGGAGTCCCGATGTAGATGCTTAGAGGGTGGGACTTAATTATACAATTTGCGTAATTGTGGGGGAGGGGCTAAATTATTGCATCCAATCGGGCAGATCTGGGGCCTGAAAGGGGTGGTATTTGTGTGGAAGAGGGTGGAGTTTGTATGGGGTGAGGCAGAGTTACCCCCATTTTTAGGTACTGCAGGAGAACTTGAGGTTTGCTTCACAAACCCGCAGTTTTTGGGTGAAATCCAGCAAGTAGTCAGGACTGATCATGCTATATTATGGTGTATATTATGCTATAAGCGCTTATGACACTTTCCTACCAGTAGCAGGTCGAAAAATATCAATCAAAAAGTTTCAATTGGAAAAAAATGATTTTTCGATCTGTACCCATTTTTTTACTATTGATCAAATTTGAAAAGGTCGAAATTGGCCTTTTCGACTTTTATAAATTTTGCCCATAGCCTTATAGTAATGAGTACTTGAAGAGCTATAAGATCTGAATAAAATCATATTGTAAATTAATCTCCATTTTGTTTTAGACCCCAGTTCTATAATATCCCATTCCCCAACCTTCTCTACTTTTTCTTACCAGTGTTTGCCTTGTCTTAATTTTCATTTCTTCTTATTGACTGTATAGCTTAAAAGTGGATATATTTGCTTCCCTTGACTTATTAAAGGTTTCTGTAAGAAAATCACGACTCATATCTACCATATCTTAATAAATTATTCCATAGGAGGGTAATTAAATTTCAACTCTAGAGGAAATATTATTATCTCAGTCAACATCTTTACATATGAATTTACATTAATACACTATTACTTTTTGATTCATCAAATACATATTAAACATTTTCTTCAAAACAATCAACTCTACCTGCTAAGGACACATCGCTGCCATCGCTGTTTTAAACATAATGTTTTCTCAACTGACTGTATACAGTAACATGTTTTATTGAAGGTAAAGTTGATGCTTCTCTTGGAAGATCATACATTAATGAATCCCCCCAGTCATGTTTTGTGTATCCCATTATATATTTCTGTAAAATGATCATATCCCCATGAATTGCTTTTTCTTCTGAATACATCTAACTTCATGAACTTGTCTTCATAACCAAGCTATAGTGAAGTTCCATAACGTTATTTTCGTGAATTGGATATTTAAACTATACTGCACATTCATTATAATAGTAACCATAAAGAGGCATAATCAAAATTTGCTCTCTTGATTCAAAATCATAGGCAATTTCTGGTATCTTGCCTGCTTTGTCTACTGCTAAATGACAATATTTAACACAGTTTATCCTGTTGCCTAATTCATTCTCCATTAGTTATCCCCATAACAAAGTTGTACACATTTTTAAATCCCAAATGCATAGCCTTGCCTTTATTCACAATGGAACTACAATGTCACTACACAGTTCTTTTTCATCAGCAATCATGTTCAGAGGGACAGGAGAAGAGGTATCGTTAACATGGGAGACAAAAAAGGAATGATCAGAAAGATAGGAAGCCAGCCAAGGTGCAGCTTGATTACGGACACCAAGCGCATGGAGAATTTGCATGAGAAGGGAGTGATCAACAGTGTCAAATGCAGCAGAAAGGTCTAGGAGAATTAGGACAGAAAAGTGACCCATGGCTTTGGCAGCCTGGAGGTCATTTGCAAG
>JAKJJM010016703.1:0-12175 GCA_021901965.1 Pipa carvalhoi | reverse complement strand
TTTTTTTTTACCCAGATTTCTGTGTTTAATATGCTGTAGACTAATAAATACGGATTCTCTAGACCATTGTTTTTTAAACAAATACTTGGGTACCAAACCAGGCTTTGTAATCGGGATAAATCAGTTTATCAACTAATCCTATATAAAAGCACTGCAACTGAGTTTGGTGCATTATTGGTTATGTACTCCATTGCTGCCATTACACGATGAATTATTGATCTTTCTGGCAGCAGTGTGGGTTCATTTTTAAGTCTGCCTTGCAAATGCAACGAACATGGATTACCCTATTCTGTTTTCAGGGATGATTTCCTATTTAAACGCTATTGGGTCAGATTACATTAAATTGCCAATAGAAGCAGTATGTGTGAATGGTCTAGTAGACTGTTCTAAAAAAAAGAAGCTGGCTTGGTAACCCCACACGACCCACATGAATAATCATCCCTGTCTGTATGTCAGAATGTGTTTACACTAGAAGATGGTGTGAGTTATACACTAAGGGTTGCATAACTAAAATCAATGTATCTTGTTTCTGCTGCATTGTAAACATGTGAGTCTGATTCCATTCAGCACAGATTATTTAACTCCTTGGCTACAAAGGGGTTAAAGAAAAATTACTCCTGTAAAATGCACTTTTTCTGTCTTATTTAGGCAACACAGAGTTATGTATGTAAAGAGCGCTCCACCAAGAGCATTAATAAAGGCCATGGTTTAAACATTAGCTTTATTTTCTATTTTTTGTTTCTTTTGACAGCTTATCAACAAACACCATTTATTCCACATTGCTTATGGTATAAAACTACACAGAATAACACTGAAACATAACACTACTAAATTAAATTGAGTCATTTCTATAATATGTCATTTGTGTTGATTCTTCGTCAGCTGGTACATTTTTACCAATGGGGGAGAAGAATGTCACCTCTAGGTTTGCAACCAAGTCTATAGCATATGTTGTTGCCTGATAAAACTGGAGAGAATGGGGCACAGAATACAAAAAACTGCCTTGTCCCTCACGCCTCTAATTTGTTTCCTATGGGGAAAATTTCTATTTATAGCCCCTGTGGTTGTTCCCATAGCAGACAATTTAAAGTCTAAGTTAAGAGTGGTCTTTGCCTTACAGTGAGAGGGTAGGAATCCAACTTATTGCTCTCTCATCACAGTCTCTCTTTGGGGTAACTAGGTAGGATGTTTAAAATGAGCTTATTTATCTGTTTAAATATTATGTGTATAGAGTTTTTTTAAAATAACGCAAGAGAAATATTTTATCCATAAGTCCCTTTTTATTTTTCTGAACGGTTTCTTTAAACAACTGCAGTTTACAGGGTTATCCAGAGCCAAAATGAAAGCTTATTTATAATGTACAAGTCTGCCTTTCAGTGACACTGCATAGCTGTGTCACATTGGCAGTCCATGCAGATTTTAGTTGTAATATTAAAGAAATCCATGTATCATTAAACTATACATTTGATTTGAATATTTGCAAACGCTCTTCTTCCACTCTTAAAACAATCTCTTACATTTTGCAGTCTTAACGTGGCAGGGGGTGTTTACACTTTGCTCTTCAGGGATGGACATAATGTCCCCTTGGAGCCTATTGAGAAGTGTGGAAAGCAAGATTGTTTCATTGTAACAAAGCATTAATAGATGGTACTGACCAATCACAACAAAACACTTGAATACATGCAGAGCTAAGTGCTTGTAACCTATTTGCTTGTTTCTGTTAGGATCTAGTAGATCCTATTGTTTGGAACACTGACTATCCATTTGAAATCCTTGAGGGTATTCTGACTTTTTTTGCTTTGGGCTCTGTGAAAGTTATGCATGCCCCTACTCTAAAGAGATCATTTCAAAACTGAAATTTGAGCCTATATGCTGTCATGTATTTCAGCTGTCAGAGCTGTGTTAATATCAACACTGAGGGGGTTATTTATCAAAGTGTGAACTGTCGTGTAAAGGTGTGAAATCGCCACTTCCCCATATTTGGGTATTCAGCAAACTCTGCAGTGTGGTGAATTTGCCAGCTAACGACAGTCGCACACTACACAATAGACTGCTACTGTTGCGGTTGCGACTTCACTATCGGAATATTGTCACAACTTTACTATGGGACTTTGTTTAGTGAATAAGGAGTAGAGAAGCAGGGGAGTATACCCAAAGTGATGTGAATTCACTTTGACAGTCAAATTCTCACTTTGATAAATGACTCCCTTACGCTTCTCGAATCAGATTTCTATAAGATTGCATTTCAGACCATCCATTTGGGGGAATTCTTAGTGATAGCTGTTGAAGATTGCAAGGCAGCGTACTTAACTGATTAGGCAATAAACTTGAACTCTGCCTTAATCCAACTGGTAGGGCAGATTAGTGAGTTTGATGGATGCATTTCAGTTGTAAGCATTTATTAACCATTTAAGGTCTGCATTTCTGCATAGTAAAATGATTCATCGGCACCACATATTTACTGCCACTATTTAAGCTGGGCATGGTTGGTAATTTTTCTGCTAACATTGTAGAGAAAGCTTTCATGGAGTCATGCAGTAATTGTCCAAAGGTGCAAACCTAAATTGAAGTTCAGCAGGACCATCTGCATAATAGGTTAGAGATGCATGATCATTCTGCCCATAAATGGCATTTGTATTATTCGAATTTTGGCAGGCCAGTTGCCTCATATTCTAAACTGGTTATCGTAGCCTATCCCCAGTCATCTAGGAAATGTTCTGTTGCTAACCAGAGAGAACATACCATTGTCTGAATGTGGTTTACTAAATATATTGTCGGATATGCCGATCTGGAGGTTTACTATATAAGAGAAACTGGACAGAGCATCAGAACCAGACTCCATAACTATCCTTACAGTGGGAACAAAAAAAAACCACTGACACTCCCACTGGAAAACGCTTGTGTAGGCCAAACCAGATTGGGTAAAAAATATGAAATCCCTATCTTCCAAGGCAACTTAAGAGCAGAATAAAAGTATTGTAAAGTATATTAGTCTGGCACTCTAAAACCATTCCAATTTCTCATGTGGCCCCATGGGAAAATTAATTGCCCACCCCTGCTGTATAGTATATGCCATAGAGCATAACAAGCTGTGCTGCCCCCTCCTTCCTACGCTCTGAAGGAGGGGGGCACTATCTTGGTGCTTGCCCTCCCTCATTCTCCCTGGCCCTACCTTTTCCCTAGTCTAGTGTTTTATACCTATTGCAAGGTGAGCTTCTTCGTAATTTACTTTTCCCATCAAAAAGATTTTGCAAAGGGTTTAGGCCAGTGTTACACTGGCTGTTTTGTTGCAGAGTAGAAATTGCCAGAGAACAATCAATGTATAGTTATTAGGTCACATGACCTAACATATTATATATATATATATATATATATATAATATATATATATATATATATATATGAGAGAGAGAGAGAGAAAAACGTTCTAGATGGTTCTGTCTCAGGACAGGCTAGAGTAAGGAGAGAGATTAGATTGAGTAAAGCATACAGCAAAAGGGGTACCAGTGAGTAGGTGTTGCACTAGGTTGACCTAGGGTCAATGTACCTTTACCTCCCAAGTTTCTGGCAGGGATAAGCAGGACAGGAGATGCAACATTTTCAGATGCTGGCTCCATCCTAACCATGACCTATTTACACAATGGAAAAAGCCCCAAAATTATTCCTGATACCAAATTGCAGTTGTTGAAGAAATATAAGGCATTAAACCATTGGCAAGGATTACACAAAGCAAACTAGGCTATGTGTCTGTACTTTTCAGATGAACCAACATTCAGGATTGTGTACATCCTGGTCTATAAACCCATACTTCAGCAAAAGGTGAAGCCTCCCACAGCCAATAACAGCCCACAGGTGCAGAACCACATTGTGAGCTTTTACTGGAGAAAAGAGATCATGCTGCCACTGCTCTACAGCTTGCAGGTGAAAGTATACGTGTGAACCTTGAAAGCATCAGAGAAAATAAGAGAAACCAGTACTTCTGGGGAAAGTGTACCCACAGGTAAAGTACAAAAATAGAGATCAATGGTAGAGAAGACTTTGTGGTTATTAGTAAGCAGAACAAGATGTTTTTGTTATAGGTACAGTAACAATAGTTACTTGTAACGTGCACAATGAATAAAAATAGTGTCCTGCAATGATTATCTTCTCAGCCAATAAAGGTATCACAAAAGTGCGGTGGTGGCTCAATATTTAACACTGCTGCATTGCAGCCCTGAGGTTCTGGGTTCAATTCCACCCTGGACTTCGTCTGCATGGAGTTTGTATGTTCTCCCCACACCTGCGTGGGTTTCCTCTGGGCACTCCGGTTTCCTCCCACAACCCAAAAACTTACATCTGTGTGTGTGTGAGTTAAACAAGATTGTAAGCTCCATGGGGCAGGGACTGAATTGAATGATGAATCTGTGTAAAGTGCTGCGTAATATATCAGCGCTATATAAATACCATACCAAATACCAAAAAAAAAAAATACCATTTCACAATAATACTCCTTAGTTGCATGTCAAGTAGCCAAATGTTCAGAATCACAACTCTGCAATGCAATGTGGGACAGTATCCAAATGACTGATGGGGTCATTCTGGTAGGTCCGAATTTTCCTTTCCGAATTCACTTATAGCGAACTCCCATTATAAAGTCGCGACCGCGACAATTTTTTATTCGCGGTCGCGACTTTATAATGGGAGTTCGCTATAAGTGAATTCGGGATGGAAAATTCGGACCTACCGGAATGACCCCCTTAATCTCATAATATCACAATAATCAGGGTTACCAACCATCAGTAAATTTAATGACCATAAACATAAGATAAAATTTCACGTCAGCAACAAAAAAGTCCAGTTTTACAATATTTTGAATAAAATGTTAGTACAAAAACTTTTCCAAGTGTTGTCAAACCTGACAATATTGCCAAATGTCCAGTGCAAAGTTTGTATAGCCAAATATAACATCATTTCATTTGGCCAGTGTTTAAATATTACAGTACCAAGTATGAAGTTGGGATGAATTGTAATAACACCTTTTTCAGACTTGACTTTATGGCAGAAACAATTCTAGACAAAATAAGGCCCTGGGCAGCAATGAAAGTGGGGATGCCTACATTGTCTCTGCAGATAAGTCAGCAACCTGAGATGCTATTTATAAGCTATCCATCATTTGTTTTGCAGAATAGCCAGCCCAACTGCCCATAAATTTAAAGTGCATCATTGGGGGAACCCTGCTGGATGGAAGCAGGGAGGGTATTGTCAGTTTCTTGGCGACAGTTTCTACAATGACGACAGGAATAATGAAAACTCTGCTCTACTAATCAGATTCCTCCAAGGCTGTAATCTGAAAGATCCAAATAGAAGAACTTTAATAATAACTTCCTGCTGACATACAGAGCTACAAGTCGGAAGGAGCGTTACCAGCTAAATATAGAAATTTGAAATAACACTAAAGAAAGATCAGTTCAGTTGCTCCCTTGATTCTAGCCCCCACCCCCACAAAAGGTAGTCTTTAATTGAACAATGACTTCCAAATCTGGTAAATTGTATACAACACATTTGCCTGTTAGTTACACTAATCACAAATGACTCATTTGTTACATTGCCCACAAGCCACCCATTATCCCATCAATTTCATTGCAAATGACTCGCCCAACTGTCCATTGGCTGCATGTCATAGAAGTCCACCCAGTTGCCAACACATACACTGCTCACAAGACCAGAGTATGTACTTGTACATAAGTTATATTGCATTCAAGCCCACCAAGGGCCTCATTGTCAATTCACCTGTTGAATTCACCTCACTACAATTCGAATCACATCGCCAAAATAGACACAAACTCACTTCTCAGTATTGACTAAGAGAATACACTTGTCAAACAAGTGGACAGCGACGATCGCTGTCACGAGTAGTGTGCCATAGTCAGTCGGATAGAAGTAGGATGAGAAGTCATGTGGATTGAGGGGAATTCGACTAGTGAAGGGCAGTGACATCAGTCTCACTATATCCCACTAACTGTATTCTGTGAATATTCTATTTCTATGTCATCGTGTCCCTAGGTCATGTTGTCACTTAGTCCCAATTCGCCAGTCTGAAGTGGTGAAGTCAAACAGGTGAATTTGGAGCAGTACACCTAGTCACATTCACAACCTCGACACACTCTGCATCTTAGTCAATAGTAGAAGTACCTGTGCACGCACATTGAGATGCCCGAATTGGTCGCGTATTCCTCCCTTCCCAGAGTTTATTCAATAGGTGAACATGGGGAAGTGGAGAATAGATGTGAATTCAGACCTCTACGCAACTATTTGGACTTTTGACAATCAGGCCCCAAATGTCTACTATGTATTCCACATCACAGTTGAACCCAATTATTCAACAGTTGAGAAATTCAAAAGTGATGGGTGCTATTGTCTCCTCTTGCCTTTCTCTACAGGCTAGTCTTTTTCTTGGTTACTTTGTATTCATCACTGTATTGCACTGCTTTACAAGCACCCTTGTGCAGTTTCAATTTACGCCTGCTGTTTCACTCAGGACAAAGTAGATACAAATGTATCTAATTTATGTATGATTTTGTTAAGTTCTTTAAAGTTGATTTTGTCATTTCAAAGTAAGATATTCCTATATGTGTTATCCAATCACAGAGTGTTAACTGAAAATGCCAGCTAATATTCCTCTGTAGCTCCTCCCCCTCTATTCACTTCCACATTAAAAGAACAGTAACACCAAAAATCAAAATGCCGTCAATGCATTTATGTGTACTATATATTCAACTTGTGTTTTCATGAATTCTAAATTGTCTATAAATATATTTAGCTACTAAGCCTTTAAAATAGGGCTAATAGGCTCACTTCTTGAATATGCATTTTTTTTAATGTACCATAAAAAAACATTAGGACTGAGGTCAGTTTAACCACATGGCTGCTATCAGGTAAGATAAAAACCGATAGAAAGCAATAAAATTAATTTAATTTCAAAGATAACATTTTTATAAGTGCTACATGTGAATAACTGCCATGCTAATCCAAATGAGATTTGTAATGTTTTTGGGTGGTACTGATCCTTTAAAAAGGGATATGGTCTTCTTTATTTGTATATGTATCATGCAACTGATGCAATTTTACAACAATTTGTATGTAATTAATAGGAAGTGATTTCATACAAAATGATTTTAAATCACATCTGACTAAACAAAACAAAAAAAATAAATACCTGATTTGTCATCGGATTCCTTTGCGAGATATATATATATATATATATATAGGTGTGTTTGTATGACCATCTTGTTTAAACACACCAAAGCTGCAGAATGCTACCATGTTGATGAACAGTGCATGTGACGTAACACAATGAGAATGTATAAGTGCAATTTACATAAAGAACAATTTAATGCACTTGCTTCTCAGCAGCTGAACCAAGCTGATAGACTGACTTTATTCTTTATCTTCTCTAAAGTGAGCTAGCAGTTTCTTAAAACGATTTTGCATTTGCATGCTTTTATTTATTTTTTTAAACTCAAGTTTGTCTTTATTTTGGATCATCCGTTTTCTGTATGCAAGCTAAAGCAAGCAAATCAATAACACCTAAAATAACAGGAAAGCCAATGAGATCTTGTGGTTCTAGGAACCAGACTGGTAAAGCAACAGATACTGTAATTTACAGTGTAAATCTTTAATCAAGTTTTCAGACAATCTTTCTGTTTGGAAACACAATTTTATCATTTTCTCAGTTTCAAAAAATAAAAAATACATTGTATCAGAGACCAGTTGGAAAATGCACAATTACCTGTAACAGAATTCTTTATGGCAGTTAGAGCAAGACTGTGCTGAAGGATTCTGGGACTTGCAGTAATGGAACAACAGGAATACTACAGGTCAGCATCATTTATCTTCATTCATTTTTAGATATTACTGCACAATGACCATAGTATAGTTTAAATGTTATAAATACCTGAGGTGATCAGTAAGTCAATCACTGACAAAAGTAATCACAACTGCATCATCCAGTTTATAGGTATATATGTAATGAATTTTACAGTCTGGAGAATAAATTATATCAAAATGGATTTTAATTCTAAAAGTTGTTTTAATCTCATAAATTGAATACATTTATAACAACAGCAATGACAGTAACTGATCCCAGTTGATTGCAGCCTTCTTGTACAAGTCTGCCCTTCAGTGTGGAAAACACCCACAATCTCCATTATATTGTTCTCTTGCAGGGCACGCGTGCTGCGATTCTGGAACCTTGTAGAGCAATTTCTAGTTAACTATCTAGGTTGACTTAGAAGTCCAGCTTTAGCAGCCAAAGCCTCATTTTGTTGTATGTGATATTCCTGAAATCTCATCGATATCCTCTGTGTCATTTTCAAATACTTCTGGAGACAGTGCTCTGAGCAGGTGATCTGTTAAAAACATAAAGATAAAATACAGAATAATTTACAGTTGAAGCTGACCAGCTTTCCAACAGGTTAATAATACTAACACTAACAAACTGACAAAATCAACCTGCTAAAAGCTTTTAGAATCTTAGCAATAGAAGCTTAATGTGCAATCAAAGTTTATGACTGAAACAACGTAACCGGTAACAGTCCACATCTCTATAAACTTAATACAAAAATTAATGCTGGCACAGTGTGCTGTGTCCAGCGGGGCCACTAGCTCCAGGGACTTTTGATGCTTAATGTAGCTTTAGCATCCAGCACCAACTGGGTTGTCTTGTCTATATTTACATGGCCTCCATATTAGCTGTGGAAAATTTATAACAGCAACGAATGTTGGCAGACTTTTTTTCTCTGGGATCTAAATGGGATTTATATAGTGTGATAAGCGCTTATGGCACTTTTCCAGCGATAACAGATCGAATAATATCGATCGAAAGGTTTCAATCGGAAAAAAAAAAGATCAAAAAGTATCGATCTATATTTTTCGATCGGTACTCGTTTTTGTACCATTGATAAGATTTGAAAAAGCCAAAATTGTCCTTTTCGACTTTTATAAATTTCGCCCTTAGTCTTATTTAACTGATTGCTCCTATTACACACAAATTCTGTTCTTTTCCCAGTATATATACAACAACAAACATACCTCTTCAGCTTTCACTTCTCTTGTTGTGAAGTCCTTTACACAATCCAGGAAACAGTTTTCTGTCAGTTTATTGTATGTCCCAAGAAATTCTTTGAACTGCGAACAATAAATAAGGAGTATATATCAGCGGCAGCTGTACAGTGGCACCCAGAGGCTAGGGACCACTAACAAGCACATAATGGCAACTATAATCTTACACAGAGGACAGCTGTTGATTGTAACTGCCACAGCAGCAACATGGCACCTGATGAAGGGAGGCATAGTCCCCCCGAAACGTTGTGTGTGGATATGGCACAATAAATAATATAATATTTTCTTAAAAATTATCACATTTGGTACATCCGTAGTTTCATGAATATCAGTGTATTCTAGGTTGGGTGACCCTATTGGATGTACCTGTTGGCTACAGACACGCTTTTCTTGAATTTAAACACTATTACAGAAAGAGATCTTAGGGATAACACAGTTATATGCCCTGCAGCCAAATGGATTGAATAACTTTTGGTGTTTCAAAGCCTCTCTTTAACTGGTTAAAAGTTCTTTTGCTAGATACTTAAATTTTTATGTTCTTGCCTAATCAGTTCCATTGATTTCTTACCCAACCAGTTCCTTTGATTTCTGCACAAGCTCTAGGCAATCATCTGTTGCTATCATTTTGTAAGTAGGTTATGTATAATGATTGGATAGCAGAGTTGACCCGCATTGAGGGTTGAAAAACTTTTCAGGTTTTCTCTAGGCAGGCTACCTATGCTGTGTCTGGTACATTTAAGGACTACGTGGACTTTTACCTGTGAGCGAGGCTTTGATGACCAGTCCCCACCATTGATGTTTTTGCTTTCACACTATTGGTAGCTTATGGACTTGTGCGAGAGGCTTTATGTATATACTAGGGTGACCTATGGGCAGTTTTACACTTGATAAAAAGGCCTTGTGGCGTGAAACATGCTGTGACAATAAAGTATATATGATTTCAATAGATTTGCTCTAGTTCCTTTTGCTTTGGTTCATATTTTCTACTTGTCACTTGTGCAATCAATAAGAACTAGTGTGATAAATATAAAAACAAATAATAAGAATGTCAAATTCAAGGAACACGTACCTGTTTTATCTGGTCTGATTCTGAAATTTGTGCTGCCATTACTTTTCTTGGTCTTAAAATCAGCCACCTGAAAAGATTATATAATTATTTTTTTATTTTATTTTTTTTAAACCAAAGAATTTTGACATTTGCAATACTAATAATGTACAGTTCAACATATTGTCAAAAGTAGCCTGTATTAACATTTATGACATTTAACGGTAAATCCTTATAATTTGAAGCAATAATAAAAATACACTAAATCCAAACACGTCTGTTTAATTAGTCATGAAACGGCTTAGAAAATATGGTGATCAATTGCCAACATGAACTAGGAATTGTCTACGCTTGAAATTAATGAAAAAACATCTGGCAACAGCTGCCTTACCAATCCAAACAGCAATTTCATTTTGTTTAGGTTACTAGTTTTTTACAGAACCCGGAACACTGACAAAAAATAAAGAGACATTAAACCCTGGACAACATATGCAAGACAAAAAGGATAGCAAAAAGCACTACAATAGTGCCTATATCAAA
Source organism: Pipa carvalhoi (assembly GCA_021901965.1). NCBI lineage: Eukaryota > Metazoa > Chordata > Amphibia > Anura > Pipidae > Pipa > Pipa carvalhoi. Next base: position 1,492 of record JAKJJM010016703.1, on the reverse strand, counting down.
AATGCAAAAATGAAATAGGAAATCCAAAAGCCACAAAAGGAGAACAAGTGCTTGAAAATATGAGAGAGAACCACACCAAATTGTGTTCAATTAGCAAAGTAATCCTCACTAATAGTGGGGAGGCTTACCAGATAAAATAAGCATTCAGGCATATAATCAAATATCCAGCATGAAACATAAGATCCCTTTTAGCGCTGTTTTCCAGACTGTGTTTTATCACAGATCTCCCCTGGACAACATATTTTATGTTTTGGCAGGGTTTATTGTGTACATGTAAACCTAATTTAAACCCCTATAAATTATGGTTGCCAAGATAAACACTGCAAGTGCCTTACTTTATTTTATGTAGGTGCTGTTATAACTCTGTCTTGTTCTCCTCCTAGTGCAGTGGACACAAAAAACAATGTATCTTTTTACAGGCGATAATCACAGTATTTGCTTAAAAAATAACCAGCTTGCTTTTATTCCATAGTGCAGGTTGCAACAATTTAACAGTTCTATAAAGTTACACAAACTGTACTGAGTGAAGGATTATATGTCAGGAATAATAGCACAATAAAAATAAAATAATTATGTAGGAGACAGCAGAAAAACAAAAGAAAATGTACAGAAACAATGTATTTAAAAATATTGTTTTGAAATGAATAATGAAATGTCAACAATTTAAGACTTTCTTTCCCCATTAAACATTCTTTTTTGAAATGATACATGGACAACTTACAGGGTATGAAAAGTTTGGATAAAACATTATTTATATTTGACGTGTCTAGAGTCGGGCCAAGGATGTTTGGCGCCATAGGTGGAGTAATGAAAATGCACCACCCCCTCATTCCTCGATAACAGACACCCCCACCTGCATAATCCCACTCTCAAACCCTTGCTGCACTGCTTAGTAGACTAGTAGCGCTTCTATGCAGAGGCGGCCCGATGATCTGATTCTTAGCCTCTGTGCGCCACTCTGTCTGGAAGCTCAGGGGATTAGAATCAGATCATTGCCACCTCTGCATAGAAGTACTAGCAGAGTGCAGGCGTCTTACTCCTTAGCGCTCCTAGTAGGATGTCATCCTCAAGCACTCCCCCCACCCCAGCTCTGCATAATCCCCATAGGAGTGCACAGGTCATTTCATTAGGGTGTGCCCCCAAAGAAAAAACTGTTAAAGTTTTTCCCTGTCCACCTCCCTGCTTTCCTTCCCCTGCTACCCCCCTCCATGCTGATTTCCTTACCCTTCTGTCCCACAACATCCCCCATACTGTGTTGCTCCCACAACCTCCCCTCACACTATGCTTCTCCAACCCCACCTTTTGCCATAATGCGCTACCCCACAACACCCTCCATTCCCCTTACTGTGCTGCCTGCCCCATAAACCCCCTCCCACACTGTGCTGCCCCCACAACCCCCTCCCATATTGTAGAAGAAAGTCTCTAGATGGTGAACAAGCCAGAGGCTGTAGAAGCACAAAAGAGAGAAAAAAGGTAAAAAGGGGGGGGGGGG
>JAKJJM010016701.1:0-15128 GCA_021901965.1 Pipa carvalhoi | reverse complement strand
TTTATGTATTCATGGTATCTTGTATGTTGTGATTTATTACTCTTTTATTGTTATTATTACTATATATATTATTCTTGTGTCACATTACTTTTGCGCTTCCCTTTGGGGTAGGGGGCCTGTATAAATAAAAATAAGGGGTCCCTGGGACCCCGATTCCCCCCACTCCCACCAACCACTATAAGGGGGTGGGGGAGATCGTTACTGGGAGGGGTCCCGCTGGACCCTCTCCTCTTCTCCCTACCATGGTAACCAATTGAGTTAGAAGGACATCAACCTTAACCAAGGGGGTGAGGTCTGACCCCCACACCCCCACCTCCTATAGCCAAGGGGGTAGGGGTCCAACTGCTAACCCACTCCCATGTCCCCCAACCCCATCAGTGCCATGGAGTTGGAGGCCCTAACCTAATTAAGGCCCTACCTAAGTCCCTCACCCCCTACCTAACCATGGGGTGAGGGGACTGAGGTGGACCCACACTCCCGTAACTAGTGGGGAGCCAATCCGTTACACCACCTGTAAAGGAAAGAAAAAAGCATAAACATTTCACTAAAATACAAAGGAAACATTCATTAATCAATTAGCACTAAATCTAAACCCAAGCGCTAATTGATTAATTAAAATTAAAAAAAACAAGCGCTAATTTAAAAACTCACTAAAAACTCAAATGCTAAACTTAAAAGCAATTATACATTAAAAGCAAACTAATTACAAATGTAAACAGAACTACACAAAATACCAATAAAAAAAATCCATCAATTAAACTAACAATCTAAATTGCCTTTGGGTTAAGGCAGGCGTTAATTTAATTCCTTAAAATAAGTCTTAAAAATGATCCAACTACATCAGTTGAGCTTAGTTTTAATTACTGATTTTCGCAAAGATGAAAAAACAGAAGCAATTGGGGAAAAAATGGGCACATAGTGAATAATAAAATCTTAGAAATGGATGCAACACTATTTTTTAACATTAATGCCATTTAATTAAATTTCCTCCAACATATAAAAATTGTTTTATTTGTGCAGCTTAGTCATATTTATGAAGAAACAGCCAAAAAGCCTGTTACAGTGATGTTATGTCCCTGTTTATTGGCTGCTGGCTTGTTGTTTGAGCACAGTTCTATCTTACCTTTTATATATATATTTATATATAATTTTTTTTCTTGAATATTTTTATTTATTTCCCCCTTGGTGCAGATGGAGTATTGTACCACACCTGATTTTGGTGATTGAATATTGGCCAGATAATAAACTAGAACCTTCCTATAGTCTTTGAACTGTCTTTAGACTATAGATGGCATTTTGTTTTTTACAATTCATGAAAGCCATCCTTGTAAATGATTTCCTATGATCTTCTGTGCCTGGAGTTGGATGTCGAGATTATCCTGAATCTTAAAATTCTGACATGTTTTCACTGATAACTGCAACCATATGGTAATGACCACTGACATTTTGAAGGAAGGCCTCCGTTTTATTTTATTTTTATATACTGAATTCTTATTCTATCAATGGCAGATCAAAATGTGAAGGATACTGATCTTAGATGTTGGCCTGCTTCCAGTGCATGTTCTGGTATGACTGTTTTCAAAACTGGTTTAGTCCTTGACTGGCCGTTTTGATCTTCATTTGAAGGCATGTGTAGTGGTAAGTGTTTCCACTAATCTTTATGTGAATTAAATTGTGGAGATTATTCAGAGATGATTAAGTGAATTGCATTTGTAGTAAAAACCCTTAGTTTACTACGTAGTTTTCATTTACTTACAAGCTCTTTCTACAGTGGATCAGACATGTGCAGAAAATCTTTTTTTTGACGCACACTTAAACATTTTTTTTGTCATAATACAGCACTGTCTGTGTATTTTAACAGTCCTCCAAACTCAGCAGTTCTCAACCTGTGGGTCACGACACCGTTGGGGGTCAAATGACGATTTGCCAGGGATTGCCTAAGACCATCGGAAATATATGGTTTGAATGGGGTCGGCTAATAATAATTAATGAATTGCACTAAAGGGTCATGGCAATAAAAAGGTTGAGAACCACTGTCCTAACTGATCAGCATTTCTCTTTATTTAGGGAGCTAAATGCATATTTAATAATACATTAATGAAGCGTACAGTATCCTTGTTTAGGATCCCATTCCTAAGCAAACTTTGTTTTTGTCTAAATGATACTCATGGATATCATAGTGACCAAAAATACCAAGGCAGCATCAGTAAATAAACATTTAATGGTATGCTCTGTGTATTACAGTGCTGATATTTTATACGGTTTACACAACTCCTGGAGAAGTAACCTTGAATGGTGGGAAAATCCTGGAGAGGTAACCACAAAGGGATGGAAAATCCCTGTGTCTGGTTGAACTGTTTTGATTCAATACTGATACTTGTTGATGTGACAACTGCTGGTCTGTTTTCAGATAAACACCTCTCTCCTGCTGAAATCCTTTATGGTGAATTAGATGTGGTGATCTCCTGTGTTCACGCAGTTCTGGTAGTAAGGAAAATACATGCAGTAACTGTATTAAAGTGAACCTATCAGCTCCAAACAACATTAGTTCATAAAATAGAGACAGTCTATAGGAACGTTTTTGTAATACACTTCCATTTTAAAAAATGTACCTTTCTCTGTCATTTTGACTCCTCTTTCTGCCTGTCAGTTCGACACTGCAGGCTGTGTCAGATAGAAAGCTGTAGGAGGAGGCATGGCTTACTTGATTGACAAGTAAGTGCCTCCTGACAGCCTTCCTTCCTGTGTCAAGCTCCTACCAGCCTGCCTGTGTCAGCCTGAATGTATCAGCCTTCCAGTCAGTGAGAGCAGAGGTACTCGCAGGGGGGGCACCCGCGGGGGGGGCGTGTCTGAGTGGTTGATTGGCAGGTTGGATACAAGATGGCAGCTCCCACAGCTTCAAATTGGGACAAGTTTACAGTGAGTATAACTTAACTATCCAACGATTTTTTTACCCCTAACTGTCTCATTTATGTTATATAATCACTGACTATGTAAAAAAGTTAAAATCAGGAGCTGACAGGTGCTGACAGGGTAGTGGTGTTTAACCCATCCTTCATCAGTATTCATTGTTTTACATCAAACAGTTAAGTTTGCCTCTACTTACCAATGAGATCTAACTACACCATCTCTTCTATATGGAGACTCAGAAAGCTATATGCAGGTTGGAAACAGACTCATTTTTTCAAGCTAGAAAACTGAATTCTTAAACAGGTCATCTCCATTCCTAATTCATAATGTGTATTTATGTCCTATTTCCTCTTTCCTTCTTTCATGCTTCATGGATATGCATTTTTCAAATTTCAGCAGCCCGGTAAGTAATGATAAATCATGAGTTTTTCAGAATTATTTTAAATTATGAAAAAAGGAGAGTAATTAACTTATCAAACCATCTAAAATATGCTTTATTTTAAAATGAAAAAAAAAAAAATCTGGATAAAACAATATAATAGATTTAATGAGCAAAATGGAATATTATAATGACCCACTTAACTTTTTTTACCTGTGACATATGGATAGCCCTGAATTCCTGCTTAACTATTTACATGTGTTCTCCAATTTTGTGATTTTTTTGCGAAGAATTTCAATTCTTTATACATACTGTAGGTAATATAAATCTATGGAACTGGTAACATTGTTTCTAAGAAACTGAAATGTAGCACAAAGTCTTGTGTATTGCTAACCATTACAAATCAGAGAGGTGGGCATAATATTGAAACAGAATCTACAGTAGGACAGGAAAAAAATTAGCTCCTTGATAAATGGACTTTCTGGTCAGTAGGGTATTGCTAAAGATACTCCATCAAATAAATCAGAGCTATAATTTTTTAAAATTTTATCTTTATTTTAGCTCATTTTTACATGAATTTTATTTTAAAATTAGTAGGGGGAGGTTCGCCTATTTTCTTTCTTTTTTATTATGCCATTTTTTGTCTGACTGTTTATAAGACAGTTTGGTTTCTGGTAGTTCCATCTACCGTATATATTTCACTCCATAAGATGCACTTTTTCCCCCCCAAAAGTTGGGGGAAAATGCCCATGCGACATATGGAGCGAATATTCCTTTTCTTCAGCTGCTGTGGGACGCGGGTGGGGTGCCAGCCAGCCAGTTTCTCCCCATTCCCGGTGTCGTGCAGAAGCTGAAGAAAATTCGGAGTACTCGCCTTCCTCCAGCGTTCCAGCAATCCGCCTTCTCTCAGCTCTTCTCCACACTGAGGTAAATTGAGCACAACTGTGCTTCTCTGTGCCTTCGGGTCTTGTCGGCTCTATTCGCCATGGATTTGGCAGCTGCCAACAAGACCCGAAGGCGCTGAGGAGCGCCGTTGCGCTCAACATACCTCAGTGTGGAGAATCACTGGAGGAAGGTCAGAAGGCAGGGGAGGGCAGGCATAGGAGGGCAAGAAGGCAGGGGAGGAATGGGAGGGAGATCGGGGAGGGATGGCAGGAGGGCAGGCAGGGGAGGAATGGCAGGTGGTCAGGCAGGCAGGGGAGGAATGACAGGAGGGCAGGCAAAGAGGGGAGGGATGGCAGGCAGGGAAGGAATGGCAGGAGGGCAGGCATGGGAGGGAGGGCAGGCAGGGAAGGGGAGGAATGGCAGGAGGGCAGGCAGGGGAGGGGTGGTATACATCTACGTCCAGTTACACTTATGAACCCTAGCCTATCAAGGAACTTCATTCACATGTGACATTGATATTTTAATATTATCCAGAATATCTTCTATCAGCTGCACTGTCCTGGGCCTATTTGAAAATTTCTATGAAAGCATTGAAAAAATTCAAGACACCTTTAATTGGAAGCTGGGGTCCTGAGTTTGATTTCACCCTGGGTATCACCTGCATGAAATATGTGTTCTTTCTCTTCTTGCCTGGGTTTCTTCCATCTTATGGTCCTAGATTTTTGAATGAAGTGAATAGTTAAATCTCAATCTTTAAATACTGTGTAATACCTTGGTGCTGTATAAATACCAAAAATAAAAATAATCATGGAACTCCCCAATCTCTCTGGTACTATTACTGCTTTTAGGATATCTGATGAGAGGTCTAATAAAGAGTTTATTAAAAAAAGTGAGAAAAATAGTTTTACAAAGATGATTATATTGGACATCATGAATAATGTCACTGAATTCATGGTGATTGAATATATCAATATATTAATTACTCATTATGTGTACAAGTGTATCAAATTAATGTGAGAATATTTATAATAATGCAGAGACACCTATGGGGTTTTCCATCATTTTAAAGATCTTTGATCGTTACCTTTAAGTTGTGTTTTTAGAATTTTTGCCAGTCGTTTTTGTGAGTTACAGTCATATATCTGATTTTTGTCAGCTTTTTAGACTGTTGTGGGCATGGGGCTTCTAGTCATATTCTGGAAAATTTAGTTTCTCAGTCTGAAAGTAGGCTATACCATTTTTCCAAATCATGAAGAGTGGCAGTGATATACTAAAGTAAATGCTAACCTGCAGGATTGAGTATTATTGCACAAAGTAAACTTTCATTTTGCATTCAGTAAATTAGTGTCTGTAAACTCTGATGAACAGAACTTCCCTTTCACTGTAGTCGCAGTGAAACAAATAAGTAAAAGGGTGACATCTTGATATTTAACACACATGAAAAATATATCCTGCAGGAATGTACACCTATAAATGTTGCCTTTGAGGATGGGTATTTGATTAGTATTCCCAGTGAAAGGGGCAATCCAATCATAGATTTGTTCAAAATCAGTGATTTTTATGGAGCTTCCATTGATATCATTGCTTTAAAACTGAACACCTGTTTCATTTGAGTGTGTTGGAATCACTTTAACGTGTGTAAGGTTATAGTGGCGGTATTTACTAAGAACCCCACCTATAGTTACATTTCCCTCATACACATACATATGCATCTGCATATACCCAGGCTATGTGAAACCTTTTTCTCAGGGACACAGGCCCCGCTTACACTTAGGAGTAGGCAAACAAATATATAGATGTGGTGCATTAAAATCTATATAATAATTAGAGGGCGCCAGTGGTTCTTACGCAAAACCCCTGAAGAGTTCTGTAACACCTATGACAGTTGAAGATGTTTTTATTACAACTAAATAATAGACTGATTTTTCCATCTGATTTTACTAAAGGTATGGCCTAAACTGGATTTAGTGATTTGATCACAAGTATAAAACACACATATCTTCAGTCCAATAATGTATCCTAACAGATGCACATCTTTTTGATCCCACCGTAACCAGTGATGTTCATTTGTTTCTTTATTTTTCTTTTCACCTTGGAATTCATATTAACTAAAGGGATAGGAAAAACAACTTTAATCCAGAGATTATAGCGAAAAAAAGAGGAAGATGAATCTGTAACAACACAGTAACTAGATAAGATAAGCAACTGTCAAAAATAGTTAAGAATTATGCTCATTTTGGTTTGTGGTCATAAAGATAATACTGTAATAAGTGTTTCACAGCCTGCTTTATAGAAACCTATCAAGTATATGTTACTATATTTTAAAGTGTTCCTGCACAAATGTACAAGTGCTTTCATAATAAAACAAATCATATCAATTCAGTGTCGGACTGGGGGTTCTCAGGCCCACGGGGAAGCCCTGTCCCCACGTCACGTGATGCGGCCAGAGAGAGGAGGTCTTGTCCCTATCAAGATTGGGCTCACAGGGAATTTTCACGGTGTTCTGGAGGGCCAGTCTGACACTGTATTAATTAGCATAAGGAAACTGTTTTGTGCACAGTTGAGTATTTAGTGGCTAAAGAAAGTTTTAGCCAAAGCTATGAATAAATGTTTAAAGTTATATAAACACTTATATAAAATACAGTGATTGTCTTTTAAGATAATATTGGAGAAGTGTATGGTTAGAGGCTTTTAAAGTAACCTTTGCATTTTCTTGTCTATCATACATTTCCCCACCAATATCTTGAAGCAGATGATTAATGTTTTAATACAATTCTTTTTGCCTTTTTTATTTGTTTGTATTGAACTTTAAATATAATTTCATTGGTTCAAAATCAATGCATGTTTTGTATGTGTAGCCTTGGATTGTGTCTTGATCTTGGTACATTTTGTGGCAAGCAAACTGCAAAACATACCATATTTAATATAATTTTACCATAGAAAACATAAGCATAACAACCTTTGTTTACCCTATTTCATCTCACTATTGTTTTTTTCCAAATTCTTTTATTATGACATCATAAAATTACATAACAATTATCAGTTTTAATTTTGATATAACTTGGTACATTTGTTGTTGATTATTATAACTTATATTTAGGTTGTTTTCTTTTACATAACAACATATCAATCTAGTGCTACTTGGTTTGGTTGTAGTTACAGTTTTGTTTGTGTATACATTTACTATATAGAAATTAATTTATATTAGCTTTTTATTTTACTGCCCTTTTCCCAGTTGCCCTTAGGTTAGCGATGCTTGATTTAGATTATTATAGGAGAGTTTCCACCCAGGATTGTTGAGGTATATTGAAATTGCGATATTAATATGTTTTTAGGGTGAAATTTACTAAAATCAAATTTTTCGAAATTTATAAAATTCGATTCAAACATTTACTGAAATCGAAAATGCCATTTTCGATATGCATAAATCGAAAACGGCATTTTTCATTTTTGAAATTCAGATTTCCATTGTGTATAGTAAGTGTAACGAGCGGTGTTTCCATGCGTGCACCACTTGCTACATCTGCCTGCTCAATGCCGGCAGCCACTAGGAAAACTCAGCTCTCCTCAGCGCCTCCTGGTTTGGCTTAGCAAATCAGGAGCTGCTGACATCATGGATAATGTCAGCTGCGTTAAATTCAAATAGCAGCGCTCAGCTAATTGAATTTGCCGCCGCTGACGTCATCCGTGATGTCAGTGACTCCTGATTGGCTAAGCCAAACCAGGAAGCGCTGGGGAGAACTGAGTCTCCCCAGCGGCTGTCGGCATTGAGCAGGCAGATGTAAGCGAGCGGTGCACGCATGGAAACACCACTCATTACACTTAGTATACAAAATGGAAATCCGGATTTCGAAAAACAAAAAATGCCATTTTCGATTTGGAAATCCAGATGCCATTTTTATGCATATCGAAAATGGCATTTTCGATTTTAGTAAATTTCGCCCTAAGTATCTCTGGTGAGTGTGCTAATATAGGGATTCCAGACTTCAAAAATTATTTTAGTGCTCTCTTCTTCGACTATTAGAGAATTGAGCCAGTCCATTCTGAAGAAGAATTTGATTCGTTTATGAGTTAATTCTAAGGGTGGAGAATTTGTCTGTAACCAATGTGAGAGTATTTTTTTTTTTTGTTGCAGCTGCAATTTTGATCATATGTGCTCTGTTGTTTTTAGTTAGGTTAAGATGTAGTTCTTTTTCATATATTCCAAATATTGCCCAGTCAGCAGTTAATGTGATTTTCAATTTTAGTTTGTTTTGACAATATGTGTTGATCTCTTGGCAGTACGTTTGGATGGTTGGACTTTCCCATAGGCAATGACATAGGTCAGAGTCTGAGTTTAAGCACTTAGGACATATTGAAGATGGGAGTAGACCCATTTTGAATCTTTTTGAGAGATTATAGTAAGCCCAGTGGAGAGTTTTGTAGGTTAGATCATGGTATATGGTTGAGTTAAGTATTTTGTTGGATTTTAGAGTTCCTTTAATTAAGTTTTCCACTGGAATGTTTGGAAAATATTTCGTCCAGTGTGCTATTCCTGTTGTTGTTGTTGTGAATTAGACTTTTTCTTTAGTTCTTTGGTATATAATTCTTATACTTGGGAATTGTCGAGGGTGGTTTTTGATTAAATCGTCAAATGGATGTGTGAAGTCTTTTTCTTGTAACAATTGTATTGTGTTTTTGGTGCATGATTTGGCTTGGAAATAGGCAAACAATTGGGGTGGTATTGTTGGATACAGTAATTTGATTTGTTCAAAGGGGATTCGATTTCTGTCCTGGTTGATTGTTTGATCTATATTTGTCACACCCGCTTCTTTCCATCTTTTAAAGATTGTTGAGAAATGTCCTGGGGTAAAATCAGGATTTTGATAGAAGGGGAGGAATATAGTTGTGATGGGGTTAAAGTTGTTTCTTTTGCAGATTTTGTACCAGGCACAGCATATCGCTGTGATCAGTGGGCTCTCATTGACATTTTTGGATCATTATTCTTTCGGTTGGTGTGTAGTAATGTGATGATTGACATGTCAGGTGATTGTTTTGTTTGATATAAGGATTAGTAAATTTGTTGTCTTGAGTGATCCATTCTATGTCATGTTGGTATTGAGCCAATAGGTTATATATTAGGAAATCTAGTAAATTGAGGCCTCCATTTGTACGGGGTTGTTAGTTTTTTCCATGATATTCTTGGTCTTTTTCCATTCCAGATGAAGTTTTGTATTGCGGTTTTGAGATTTTGGTCATCTGTTGATTTCAGTATTACTGGTAGCATTTGTAAAGTGTAGAATATTGTAGGTAAAGTTATAATTTTTAAGTGAATTCTGCCTATTAGCGTTATTGGGAATGATGTCCAGGTCTTGAGTTCCGCGTGTATTTCATTTAGTATGTTAGGTATGTTTTTGGAATATAGTTGGTTTATGTTTCAGGGGATGTTCAGTCCTAGGTATTTGCTATTATCAGTAGTCCATTGGTAAGGGAAAGAGGATCCTATTTTTTTGGAAAATTGAGGTGAATCACTAGTGCTGTAGTTTTTGATGAGATGGAGTAGTCAGCAATTTTGTAGAACCTGATTCTGATCCCGATTTTTGGAGAAAGATTTCTCTAATGGCAGGGAGGGATTGTGTTGGATTATCGACCATTAGTAAAAGGTTATCTGCAAAGGCTGCTACTTTCAATTCTGTATTGCAGATGGAGATGCCGGTGAATTGTTGTTGTAGTTGTAAATTTCTTAAGAGTGGGTCCAGTTCAAGATTGAATAGTAAAGGGGAGAGGGGGCATCCTTGTCTAGTGCCATGATATAATTTGAATGGGTTTGAGTTTAGATTATTTATGGTTAGAAAGGATGAGGTGGGGTTGTATATTGCTTTAAATGCATTTAAGAATGCAGGTCCAAAGTGATGGAATTTGATTATACAAATGATGTGGTCCCAAGATATTTTTCTAAAGCCTTTTTGACATCATAGGATACTAGTATGTCATTTTTCTTTTTTTGTTGTTGTGCTATGACAATCGTTGCAATTCCTTTTCTGATATTGATTATTGAATGTTGTTTTTTTTATGAAGCCAGTTTAGGATAGGTCCAATATCCTATTCAGGATTGGTTGAACTCTGTTTGCTAATATTGTTGTGAATATTTTTATGTCTTGGTTCAATAGGGAGATTGGAATGTATGATACGGGAAAAGCTGAAAAGCTTGGCTAGATGGGTAGAGATGTGTGAGGTTAGGCATTTGTAATATGAAGCTGACAGGCCATCAGGTCCTAGTGTCTTTGCATTTGGCAGTTTGAATATGATTTGTTGGACTTCTTCAGGAGGTATGGGTTAGTTCAGTATTTGTCTTTCCTCTGAGGATATTTTTTTGAGGTTTGCTTGTTGGAGGAATTCAATTGCTGCTTGTGTTGAATTATTTTGGGCTTGGTATAAGTTGGTGTAGAATTGTTGAAATTCTGAGAGGATCTTTTTCAGGTCTGTGGTAGTTGTGTTATCTGTTAGTATTTTTTGTATTTGTTGTTAGGTCGAACTTTTGATAAAGTTAGATAAAAGTTTACCTGGGTTATCTCCATATTTAAATAGGTGGGCTTTTCTCGTGCCAAGTTGGAATCTCGCGAATTCTGCTATACATAAGTTGTATGTTTGTATTGCAGTAAGATAAATTGTTTTATTCTGTGGGGTTTGATTTGAAGTGCAGGTTTTGTATGCTTGGGTTAAATTTGTAGCTTATATGCTCTTGTTTTTAGATGTCCAATGCATTTCTTGTAAGAATGCGATATGTGGTTTGAGTTTTTTTAGGTGTTGAAAGACTTTTTTCCATCTGAGGGGTGTATTCAAACCTTCAACATTCCATGACACAATTCTGCATGTTTTTTTAATGTAAATTTGAGTTTTCTGAGTGGTATTTTGTTTTTGTTGGTTATTCATCCTATACCTGTTTTGGTTTTGCTTCTTGTTATTGATTTGTTGTATGTTTTGACTTCCTCTCTGACCCAGCAAGCAGAGGGGAGATGTATTTTCTCTTTTTTTAAGTTGAGTTACTTTAGCAGACTGGGGCCAGGGCAGTGTGAGAGTGATGTCAGGTTTTTTGTGTTTTCTTAACAAAAGATAAAATAAAGAGAACATAACAGATTAATATTAACTTATTTTCATTAACATTTAACCAATAGTGAAACTTAATGTGTTTGGTGTGATGTATTCTGCAGTGTTGGTATCCCATCTTCAACCACCTGTTTGGTTTGTTTATTGTTTATTGTTGAAGAGATCTCTCCTGGAGAGTTGTAGATGGTTGTTTTGCCTTGGTGGTTGACTTTCAATCTTGTGGGGTATAGTAATGGAAGATTAGAATTTTACATTCTTTGTAGCTCATTTATTTTGTCTTGCGATTGGCTTCCATTATTTTGACTTTATCTTGGTAGTTTAATATTTTGGCTATAATAACTCTGGGTCTGTTTGTTCTATTTTGTATTGGGGAGCCTATTCTGTGGATTTGTTCTATTACAAAGGAGTGGTTTGATTTCTGTAGGTTTAGTTCTTGTAAGAGCTAGTCTAGAACAAATTGCATCAGGTCTTTGTCTTTAATTTCTTCTAGAATTGCTACCATTCTAATATTATTTCTATTGTTTCTATTTTCTAGGTCTTCGAAGCGATCTAGTAGGATTTGGATAGATAGACTTTGTTGTTGGGTTGAGTGGCTTCTAACTGTAATGTTGTCTTCATTTGTGGAAATTCTCTGTTCCATTTCATTTATTCATTGTGTTTGGGTGGTTAGTAGTGATAGTGTATTATTCATTGTTTCTTTGATCTCAGCCAGTTTGATATCTAGTATAGGGGAGATGATGTTGGCAAATTCTTGAGCCTGTGATGTGAGTTTTGAACAGCTTGGTATTTCTGTTGGTATAATTGTTTTCTTTTGATTTTGTGTGTCTGGCATAGTTGGGTTGTTTTGTGGGTCTCTATCTTTTTGTCATTAATTTTTGTTGTCTGCTTTTTGTTCATTGTGTGATTGTTTTCCCACATATTTTTCCATCTTCTTATTTTAGTGGTTTCGGGAGTTTTGTTTTGTTTATGAGTTTGGTGATCCAACACTGCTGTTGGTTGTTTTGTGATGTCAGTAAGTTGCTCTTGACTCTAGAGTCATCAAGTTTGTTTAAGGTTTTCACATACATAGGTGTGTTGTTGGTAAATTTGTTATTTTGTTATCAATTTTCAGTGTGTATGTTGTAACCTTATTTACATATATCACTGTTTCTCAGTTTCTTAATTATACAATATTCACATGGTTATTATTAACAAAAGATAGTTAAGATAGAAAGAGAAACAAAAAAAAACAAACAATATTTTTCACTTAAAGGGTAAATAAACCCTGTCAATAAAAAGAGCCCCATTTACCTATTATCAAGCAAAATAACAAGTAAGAAACTCCTGACTCACCTCTTAATTCAGCAGAGCTCAATATCCCTTTGTAACGGTCCACTCCTTCTGAAGCACTTCCTTGTATAGGAAGAGCAAACCTTTAGTCATGCCCCCTCCTCTCCCTGACTTTCTCTCTGCACTGCTGACCACACAGGCGGTCAGAGAGCTTCTTTGTGTGCATAATCAGGGACAGGTGCCATCTTTGCATATGCAGAAATGAAAGCGCGTGCCCTTCATTGCTGAGGCGCGTTCATGAAATCAGGAGAAGTATGCTGTGAACGCTGAGGCGCATTCATGAGATCGGGAGGAGTATGCTGTGCAAGGGTTTACTTACCCTTTAACACTTTAGAACTGAATAAATCTTGAGTTTGGTGTAAACAATGAACAGTGATAGAAATACGTTTCAACAGTTCAATTTCAAAAATGAGAGAAATTATTTTACATTGTCCATGTGTGGTGGTGGTATATCTTATCAAGTTTTCTTCTCAAGAGTTGGGTGGTGAGTGAATAATCAATATTTGAGATGTTAAGGTTAGATATTATGAAATAATATCTAACTAGATAAGCAATAAAGTTCATGTTTAGCAAGAAGTTAAAAAAAAAAAAACAAAACCACTCCTCCACGCTCAGTGTTTGGGGTTTGGTAGTTCTGGTACCGTGTCTTATATTAATTTTTGCTCCTTGTAGGCAAGTGTGTGGGGAATGTAGCGGTTGCAACTCCTGTAAAGGGATTGTACACGATGGGAGGTTTGTTTCCTCAGCTTTTCAGTACTTTTGCTTTAAGACAGAGCAGTTTCTTAATTAAGCTTCAGCTGAGGTCTGGGCCATTCCCTTGAAAAAGTTAACAGGGATTAGCCTTAGTTGGGAGAGAGAGGATTTTGGTTTTGACACATGAGTGAGCTCTGTGTGAGAGCCTGCGACAGGTCTGAGGATAACTGTGTGGTTGTGTGGAAAAGAGTACATTCCCAAAGGATTGTTTTTCCTATTTTGTACACTGGCTGGAAGTGTGCTACAGTTTTGGTGAGAGAACTATTTTGTTTTTCTGTATTTTGTCTAAGAAGAAGAAATCTCTGTGATATCCTTGTGTGTTACAAATAAAAGTGGAAATTTTCTAAGAAAGATCCTGGTAAAAGATGAATTTGTTCCAGGAGATCATCTGCAAAGTGAGTAATCCCTTACATCCTAAAGACACTCTAGGTCTTATTTTTGGGGGATGTCGTATTTTTGGGGACACACGGTACCAGTACAGTATATTTCTCATACTTTACTACAGCTAGGTCTTATTCTCAGGGGATATCTTATATTTCTAAGCTTGGAAAAAAATGCATTAGGTCTTATTTTTGGGGGATGTCTTATTTTCAGGGAAACAGGGTAGTAATGACTGCTGTAATTAATGTCTTGAAATTATGTATATGAGGAAACAAACAAAAATTGATAGTTCAGTTTGTATTTAAGAAGATCAAAGCAAATATAATTTGTAGATATTCCTTGGGCTCTGTTGCAGGAAGCAAAAAAAAAAAAAAATTGATAGTGCAGTTCAAACTTGAGGAGAAAGTTAAAATAAATATAAATGAGCTAGTATTCATTGGGCAGTTCAGAGGCCAGTGGTGAGGCAGTCGAAAGTAGAATTTTAAAGGAACAGTCAGGCTGCTTTAGAAAAAAATACATTTTTTTATTTATACATGCTAACACATTTTAGTAAATATGATTATTTATCGATTTTTTAAAAAAAAGATAAATTTCTTACCTGTAAAGAAATGCTGCCCAGCACTTCTGGGTTGCATCTCCCACCCTGAAACAGCGCCGGCGACTCTATGGCGTCCTGAGTAGCAGATCCCCATCGCAAACGCTTTCTTCTCCAGCCGCGCTCCTACTGCAGCCCCGCACCGGCATTTGCTACAAGTCACATGGTTGATAAATATGCATTCACACACTAGTAATTTTGTGTGTCATATGGAAGTTTTGACACTTCGCTATGTTTCGCGCCATTGGAAAGGCCTAATGCATGGGTTGCTGTATTATGGATTTAGTGTGTTTAGCAAAGTTTTGGTGCAGTTACCAGTTGGCTGTATGTGATCTTTAAGAGTTGCTGGTCTCTGGTCTGTCAGCTGGTGTCCCGCCTGGGTCTCTGTATTCTTGACGATGTCTCTTTGCCGACGGATCCCCTGCCTCCTGTGATTATGGGTTCCAATATGCTTGGTCTCCTGGGAGGTTGGTGTTGACGTCTTTTCGCTGTCAACTTGGCTTGTTGGCTGGTTTGGCTTTTCTGGTGTCTCTGAGGATATACTCTAGGCTCCGAATCAGCTTGTCTCTGGGGTGAGTGTTGTGTTTGCGCATTTTAATGGTGACGCTTTGGCTCCTGGGGAAATTTGTTGCTGCCGCTTCATATTAAAAAATCGATATTTTTAAATCTAAGTACTACCGTGTTTCCCTGATAGTAAAACACCCCTGATAGAAAGACGTATCGGGGGTGTTAAGGGGTCGGCTAATGTAAGGCATACCCCGTATGTAAGACGTAGCGTACGGGGTATGCCTTACAAACAGTAATGTCGCG
>JAKJJM010016671.1:0-10689 GCA_021901965.1 Pipa carvalhoi | reverse complement strand
TAGGTATATATTTACTGTTGAATTTTGGCATTTATGTTGTACCGGATTAATAAAGCTGTGGCCAATTAACATTCCAAAAGAATTTGTGTAGTGGTCTTAATTTAGTGGGTAACAAAGCGGGTTGGAGGTGCACTGTTCATGTCATGTAAATGTGTGAATTTGCAACCATTTATTCAACTTCTCATATTCAGCAAAAATTATTATTTTCTGTGATGTGCCAAAGATCATTCACAGATTACAACATTACATTGATCACCTATTTATGCAACACTGCAGAGAACGCTACAACACTTTGGGAATTCATTATCCATTGGATTGACAATTCACCCAAGGCGTATTGGCATAAATACACAAATTTGGGGGGACTTAAGGAGGGTTTCTGTTATCATTCTGGTGGAATTTCAATCAAACACATAAAAATTCTGGGGACCAGGGGCTTATTGACTGAAGTCTGAATTGACACGGGAAGGTATGAATTCGCCACTTCCCCATATTCAGGTATTCAGCAAACTCAGCGATGTGGTGAATTTGCCAGCTAACGACAGTCACACACTACACAATAGATGACTACTGTCGAGGTTGCGACTTCACTATGGGAATATTGTCGGGGTTATGGATTTACTATGGGAATCTGCTGTTTACTTAATAAGGAGTAGAGAATCAGGGTGTAGCAACCTGAAGTGATGAAAATTCACTTTGACAGTCAAATTCTCACTTTAGTCAATAAACCCCCAAATGTCAATAGCAAAAGCTGCAATTTCTCTGCTATTGAAATAAATGTAAAAACAATTGTTGTAATTTATGTAAATATCCTCCAGTGACAATACTGGCACCCAAAACACAAACCAATTGTGACATTGTCCTTTCTTACAAAAATATCTGCATATTGCCAATGCATGCAACATTTTAGGGTTGTCTTATGGTCCAGTGCACTGTCCAAAAAATACATTAAAGGGACACTAAAGCCTGTAAAAAAAGAGCTTTCTGATTATTGGCCACATAGTATTAAGTATAAGTATTAAAATGACAGGTTTAGGCTTACCAATTTTGCAGAATAGTAATTGCATAGTATAGCTATAGAAGAAAAAAACAAGCACTTGGAGAAGAGGTTTTCAGCTAGTCCTAGCCCCTCCCCCCTTGTCAAGGGGTATGCACATTAACTGAGCATGCTCCCCCCCTCCTGAAACTAATTAAAATTCACTTTCACTTTCATTTTCATCAGAAAACTAAGTGCAAGGCAGCTCTGAGAGACTGAAAAATTGCAGAAAAACAGCTTAGAACAGCTCAGTCAAAAGCTGCTTCGTAATTCAAATGCTTCATACAAGTAATAGCCTGCACAGAGGTAACACGAGGAAAGGCTAGGATTTGCTGCTTACCTTGGCACCAAGAGCTTTTTTTCCCCTTCTATTGCTATGATTATTCTGCAAAATGTGTAAGCCCAAACCTGTTATTTTCACATGTGCTATACTTAAAACTAGGTGGCCAATAAATACAAAGCATTTTTTGACAGGCTTTAGTGTCCCTTAAAATCTTATACATCAAACCTGACAGGACTGCTGTTTTCAAACGAAAGCAAGCTCATTAAGTTGAGTACCAGAATATAAAATACTCCTTATGCATCCACAAAAAGATTCTTATCTTTTTTGAAAAAGTATTTTGTGCTATTAATTATAAACAATGTATATGGATTTTTGCAAGAGGTAATAGGGGTATGGGAAGACAAAATAGAACTTCCCAAGAAGCTTTCACACTAATAAAACCTTGGCCTCTCTGAGCTGGAATCCAGTGATTTATATAACCAGCTAAACAATATCATATTGTTTCACAAAATAAGTAGGTATGAACAAACAGCAGGAATGAATAACCATGTGTAACGCTATTTTGAACTCAGCCTGCATTCACATGCATCCACTTATCAGGATTTACTCACAGTTCATTCAGTCTCTCAGGATCACAGGCCCTGCATACATTAGGAGTAGTGCCTGTACCTTTAACATTATAAATAAAGGGAGCCAGCAGTTCTTCTTTATAAACAGGAACAGTTTATTTACATATGCACACAGAATAGGAACTTCACACAACACTTAAATTGAGGTAGCAGACTTGTTCAATACATTTAATAGGTTTAGTGTATAGTTACCCTTCCTTGAGTACGATAGTAATCCAGGAGCAACTCTCACTACCTTAATGTGGGCATTCCGACCTCTGGACATAACATAGGGTTCCCTTGCTGTTCTGAGATCCATCAGGGCCTGGGTCTTTTTCACCCCAAAGTGTACTGGCACCTCCAGACTTACAGGATTGTTCCCTAAGGCCCTTCTCCTTTTCAGACTGCTGGTCTGTGATTCACCTAGGGATGTTACCCTTTCTTGTGGAGGGATTAACTATCACTTGGAGTGGTCTTACAAAGGAACCCAGCTACCTTCAGCTGCCTGCAGGTACCATCCACCCAGCCTGGTGGAGGCACTAGATCCAAAGACCCTCCTACTTCCTGAACAGTGACTCTTATAGACTCTGGGAAGACACTCCTCCAAGCTATATGAAATATGCAGTGTTCTCAACTCCTCAGTAAGGAAAGTAGCTATTGGCTGTCCTAAAAGTCACTAGAAGTTGCTATATGACATCATAGCCTAATTTGCATAATCAGAAATTTGCATGTAGTGTAATCAAGTTTGTAGCATATAGGAATAATATTTTTGGAGAGACAAAAAGAAGAAAAACACCCTCAATATGTTTAAAACTACAAAATGATGTTAATGAAATAACTTCCTGACTTTAATGCTATGTAATGACCCACATTACATAAACCAATTTTGTCCCATATTGTTTAATGTTAGAATATATAGTATAAAGTTGCTAGATTTGTCGCTAGTCGATTTTTAAAAAAATAGTCATTAGAGGGGTCATAAAATTACAATACAATGCTACATTCTACAATACTACAATACAAAACAACAATACTACAATACAAAACTACAATACAAAACTAAAATACACTGCAAACATGTCTAACATTACTTTATAGTAACCAATGCCTATCTCCACTAGATGGGGCTATTAACATATTCTTATACCAAATACATATTTTGCACATACACATGGCTAAAGCTCTAAATACATAAATGGTATAAGGAAATGGAATCCTACCATTTCCATTTTCTTACACATGAAATAAAGCTTTATGTTTTCTCCTCTAAAGACATATACCGCTTACATTTAGATCACATTTTCATTCAAAAGAAAAAAAAACAAAATTCACTATTTCTTCAATACAGAACAAGTATATAGAATAGTACACAGCTAGTGTATGAACACATTTACCAGTATACGATCTCGGTTTTTACCTTTTTGAAAATCAGCTGAATTTTACCGCCACATGTGACTAGCTGGGAAACTGTATTAATGTGTTTTCCCAGAGTTCTGCTCTCACAAGAAGTAACAATTCTGCAGTCTGTTGTGACCAGGTGCCTTTCTAAGTAAAGCAGCTAAGCATTGCACAGTAGATACTATTATTTGCTTTCGATTGCCCAGTTCCGTCTTTCCTTGCTGCCCTCTCAAACTAGCTCCTCTTCAGTGTAACTCATAAAGGGCCCATTCATAGAGGAGTGATGACTGACTACACCATCGACTAGATTTCCTGGCCACCAATCTATAGCTGCACTATTTGCTAACAAGCAGCGTATGGAAGTATGAATTTCCTTCCCAAGCCTTTTTATTATTCTTTCCGTCAAGAGACTTTTTCACCTTCCTACTTATGCATAATCAAGCTGATTTGTCTGTTTTAGAGTTTTGCAAAATAAAAAAACAAGAAGCATATAAAGTGTTAACTGTGTAATACATTTCACTTATGCTGGATGAGCATGGAATTAAAAGAAGCCATTTATCAAACTGAAAGCTTAATGTTTTATATGGTAGAATAGTGCAGACCATTTTTAAGGTTAAATGGACAATATGCTATATTTGAAGGAAGATTTGTCTTTGATTTTATTTTCCTAAACGCTATTGACATGAGTCATACTGAACAGACATCCTAATTAATATATTAATGTGAGTGCCGTATCATTCCTCTGATGAGTACAATAAAAATATCAGGATGTAATGTAGCTATTCGGCTGAATCACACTGGTTTATGTAATCTTAACCATAAATGTAAAACTCTTTTTTAAATGACTTGTGTTTCCTAGTTAAACCAGCAGATTGCCCAGAATAAAAATGTAGTTCCCTACCAAAGCCTGCTATTGTGTATTAGACAGTTAAATTCCCCTTTATCCAGGTCTATAACCAAATAACACTACAGAATGCCCAGTAACATTACACAATGACCCCGGCTGTGTCTGCCGCTTGTAGTTTATTTTTACAATCCACTAGGACTCAGAAGTTATTGGTACATTGATCACGCATCCATTACAAAAGTGTATCGAAAATAAACCTCTGAAATCAATGCAAACAGGTATAGTGCATCTGCACATAGTGCACAAACTTTATATCAATAATTGAATTATTTCTGCAAAGTCAAAAATATAATAGTTTTATAGTTGAAATATACAATTTTATAATAGCATTGTAAAAAAAACTCCCATGAAGCACTGTAGTGAATTTTTGGTTTGTTGGTGTGTTTGGTACTCACTCAGTTCAGTTCCCATTCATAATGCAGCAATAGATTCCCTCTTGCTGGTTTATACACAAAGACATCCTATATGGAATTTACTTAAGTCATTTCAGAAGGCTAAAAACAATTCACACAGTGACATGAATGTGTCAGTGTCTTTCTATGTAAAGTCTATGGGGCATATTCACTAAAGTCAGAAAACCGTATCACCGTTTTTCGGCTGATTCCATCCATTTTTTTTGCCAGTTTTTTTTTTTTTTTTGACGCATTTTCCTTTCATTTATGAAGTGTGAAAATTTTTTTATCGATATTGATAAAAATCAAATTGGTAAATATTGATGTATTTTGATATCAATATTGCCAATTATTATGCCAGGGACTTAAGAAAAATTCTACAGACCCTTCTCCATAGGGAATTATGGATTTTCACCACCCTCGACCTGGCGAAATGTTGTATCAGTAAAAAAAAGTTGGTAAGTGCTTAGTAAATTTCAATATTGACAATACTGATAATGGTAATATCAATATTGCCGATATCGCACATGCAGGGAAAAGTTTTCTGACTTTAATAAATATGGCCCAATATCTATATTTTAAAGTAGTAAGGCTGGTTACCCATTTACAGAAATGAGAAAAGGAAAGACACAATATATTACTATTTATATTGTATCTGCCTGCCTGTTAGCTTAATTTCATACACCTATATAAAGATATAAAACTGATTCTGATGTACCACTTATATAGCAAGTCCATATAGATAAAATTGATAAACGCAATGTAAAAAATTACAGCCAAGTCCACACAGTTTTAAGTGTTGGTCTAGTACTTTGCTGTCTGAATAATATGTTTGCACTGTGACCAGTAGAGGTCACACTCTACAGTATCACTATCTTGATAAACCCTCCTGCATCTTTTATTCCTTTTAGTAATCTTTTTGCTTTATTTTGCTTGTTTTTTCTAGCACACATGATTTAGGTTTGCCTTTAAGAGAGCTTATTGAAATAAATGATTCTGAATCATTCTGGTTCTAAATTCTTAATTCTGATATATATAAATGAGTAATGAAATATTTGGTGGCCAAGTATTTCATTAAGCTTTTTTTTGCATCTGTGGACTAACATAACCTACCTATCCTAACCTATATATATATATATATTTATATTTCTTTTTACAGAAGAACTAAAACAAGCAAAATAAAAAAGCTATATTAAATAAGTACCTTATAGTAAGGTCCAGCGATGCACTCCCAGCTTCATCTGTGTTGTATCTTCTCTGCACTGAGGCAGTCTTCACAGCGCTTAGGCTGTCACAGAGCCGGCGCAAAGCTCCGCCCCCTTGTGCAAATGAGCGATGACGTCATCACGCTCATCGTGCCCCAGTGACAGGAGAGCTGTCATTGAGGGAGAAATGAGCGTGATGATGGAATCACTCTATTTCACCGCTGGTGACAGTGTGTGGGAGGGAGCTTCAGGCTAGCAGCTGGGCCCTCCATAACGCTGTGAAGTCTGCTTCCGTGCAGTGAAGATAAAACACAGAAGAAGCTGGGAGTGCATCGCTGGAGCTTATTATAAGGTACTTATTTAATGTAGATTTTTTTTTTACTGCTTTAGTTCTCCTTTAATCAGTGGTTCATTTTCTGTAACAAAATGTAATAATGCAATTTTTAATTTCTCGGTTTCATAGAAGCTCATACTATTCCAAAAAAATCCAGAAAATCAAATGGCTTTTGAAGAATTTTTGCCAACCCCCAATAGCAGATTCACCCATAAGTGCTTCACAGGCCAATTATTTGAGCTGTGTGACCATTCATGTGTGGCTGAACTGTATGCAATCCAATAATGAAACCTGTTGATCAAACATTGAAATCACTCAGTAACAGACTCATCACATCAAATTTCAGTTTTATCGCACAAGCTCTACTTCTTGGATTATTACATTATCTTTATAAGGTTGATGATAACATATATGAGTATATCACTACAACCATGTATAATATAGACCACAAATGTGATCTTGAACACAAAGTGGTACTAGCTGGTTATGCCAGAAATTCTGCACTAGCTAGTTTGGTCCATTATCTTCCTCTTTTCACATAACATGTAGATTCATATTCCCAATTTCCCACTTCCTCATATTCAAAAGCATGATAAGTATTCCTTTTATATTTAACACACTAAATTATACCAATTGCAATCAAATGAGAGAAGACAGAAAGCACTGATCTTTGGTTGAAAATAAATTAGTATTCACAAAATTATTTGATTTAAAAAAAAGATGGAACAGCATCAATGGGTAATCTGCTCGGTACAGAAACTGTAATATCCCACGGCTTATTGCAAGGTACATAAAGTGACTTATTACATTCAATAACTCCTATTGCTACCAAAATAAATTGCCATTTAAGTTAGAATGCTTCTGCAGTAAGACCCTGGGAGCCTTAATTATGCTATGTGTTAAACAACCCTTGTTCAGTCTGCTGCCAGGACCTTGATCACTTTCCTGAAGGAGAGTTTGTATGAGGACAAATCCAGCAATATAACAGCAAATTGCAATAGTTTGGGATTTTTCAGAATTACAGGCATGGCTATTTTATTTTGTAGGCAATCGGCCGTGCCTCCCAACCTCATTTCCCTAGTGACGGCTCATCCGGTCCTGTGGGAGAATATTAGGAGACTCTTCTTCCTGGTGTACCCTTTTTCTGCCAGCTAATGCAACATTCCTTTGGTATATTGATGGCAGTGCCATCTACACTATGGCAGTTGGTCCCCATGATGGTGCCTGTGACTTGACATTCTATACAGAGATGTTGGCACCTATTAAAAAGTGCCAAAATGGGGAACACTAGGCCTCCTGGGCCACCTTAGGCTTTTTTTTAAAGGACCCCAATGGCCATTATATAATTAAAGATGTAGTGGCCCACTTAAAGCCTGGACCTGCTATGTAAGGCATTCCATTCCCACCCAGAGTCTCCTATGTTTAATAGTCCTTTTCGGGAGCCAGTCTCTAAAGTGAGACAAGAGGCAATATACCACAAGAAGTTTGGTGACAAGACAGTCATATGGAAGGCTAAGACTCAGGGTTTTATTATTTCAGGCTCTCCACCCAGGGAGGTTGGATAATATGGGATGAGAAGTGCATGATACCCCTCACTTTTTCTTTCTCCAGTTACACTACTGGGTAAAGCAGATAAAAAGATGAGGGGGTACTATGGCTTCCTGGTGCAGATGTGATGATATGCAGAAATGAAAGCAAATGTTTACACAGGGCCTATATTACTGAAAACAGATGAACTAAAACTTCCTGAAACAAAAAGGTAGGTTTTTACATAACAATTTCCAACCAAGCTAAAGTCAATATGGTGTAGCAATTGGTGAATACTGATGTAATTAAAATGCATCAATATCACCACTTCTACTAAATTATGTTAACAGAAGTTATATTTGTGAGGTTAGAGCTCCCTCTAGTGAGTCGTTGTATAATGACACTTATCATTGTAGTTACTTTGAGTAGGGTTTTATTGGATTTCTGCCCAGTGATAGTTTAACCAATCAGGGCTCACCCTAGTTATGTAGTTTGGTGTATGGGTGTGTTCTGGGTTTTGCTCCAACAGCTGCATGGTGTGCAGTAGCAGGATCCCCTCCCCCCTGGTGGGATCCTGTGGAAGACATCTTAGGGACCTAGTACATGTTAGTTTTTAGGTTAGCTCACCTCAGTAAGTGAGAGAATGAGGATAGTTTGTGTATTTGGGTAGTTCAATGCCCCAACAGGAGTGGTAGTGGCCTAGAGGCCTGATGGAGATGATTAGTTTAGGGAATCTAAGTGGTATGTCTAGGGACCTAAGGGAAAGCCCACTCTCAGCCCTGAGAAAGAGAGGGAGCTGCCATGAGAGATTTCCTACTAATTCCTATCTGCTCTCAGGGGTATTCTCTGTGGCACGCATCCTGTTGGTAACTATGTATCTACCTAAATCTCTACCTCAATGCAAATGTATATGTGGGTATGTGTGTTGTAACATAAAATCTGCTATGATACACTGCTTACCATCTGCTTGTTCTATATTGATAAGTCTGACCATAATTACTTGCAAGACACATCATTAATGTTTATTCACTTGTATGTCTTTTAAATAAATGTGTTATGCATTTTAAAGCAAGAACCACTGTTGACCTGTTTCTTTACAGTGATTTATAAGTGTGCCACTCCAATATGTAAGCAAGGTCTGCCTCTGAGGTATATGTATTGTTAGCTTGGGTGTGTGTAAAATGTTACTATTGGTGGGGTTAGGGTAATACCGCCACTATAGCGCTACAATGGTCACCCCAATAAGTAGGCTTGACAATACTTTCTTTCTACTTACAAAAGATGGGTACAAGTATGGGCCCTAATGTAGCCCCCACATATGCTAACCTTTTTATGTGCAAATTAGAAAATAAGATCTTTTTACAAAATCCTTTATTTTTGCAGTACATTTACAATTTTTATTGCTTTGTGGATGACATATTTTTCATTTGGAAGGACCCACTTAATAAACTACAACAATTTGAAATTTACAAGAATAAAGTACATCCCACTATAAAATTTACACTTACACATTGATACGCAGAAAATCCATTTTCTAGACGTAGAATTATTTGTTGTCGATAATACACCACAAACTACCCTTTATAAATAAAAACAACAAATCACAACAAAAATAGCTTTCACCCGACGCGTGTATTTAACAATTTACCTAAATCACAATTTCCAAGAGCAAGGCGGATCACATCGACTAATACGGAATATCACAAACATGCTGACAAAATTACACATACTTTTCAGCAGAGAGGTTACAATACCATTTAAAAAAAAAAAAACGCCTCTGAGTTAAGAGCAATTACACACCAAGAAGCCCTCACACATTCACACTAGCAAACAACGAATAATAATAGGCTTCCTTTCATTTCCACTTACAACTTGCACTCCAAACCAGTGAAAAAAATGATCTTAACGTTTTGGCCATTATTGCAACACAGTGAGGATACAAAAAAATTACATGCAAGAATCCCCCTTGTTCTCATATCGGAGTGCAAGGAATATAGGCGACTCGTTAATTCATTGTGACATTTGCAAAAAAATTAATAAAATTCAGAGATTTTTATGAATCCCCAAATGTAGCACACATCCCTGCCTACGATGCCAAAACTGTAATTCTGTCATTAGAGGTAATACTATCACACCCCTCACAAGGATACCAAATTAAAATTAAAGGTTACTTCACCTGTGATTCTTCTATCGTTATATATTTATTAAAATGTCCTTGTGGGCTCGGCTATGTAGGCCAAACTAGCAGAAAGATTAAAATTAGACTGACAGAACACAGAAGCCACATCCGCAATTCTTCAGAAACTACCACAGTCAGTAGACATTTTAAGGAATATAAACACCACATTTCACAACTGAAATAGACAGTATTAGAATTTGTACTGTTACAAGAAGGGTGTCCCACAAAAAAATTACTACAAAGAAAGCTTTACTGGATTTACAAACTTGACACTATAACACCTAAAGGGCTTAATGAGGATATTAATGTTTGGTGTTTTTTGTAAACTTTTATCCTCCTTTTTCATTACAGACCTTAAACTAGTTTACTTTAGAAAAAATGAAAGACTTACCATTGTTTGGAAATTACAATAATTGACGCAATTTAGCTCCTTAAGGTACCACATACATTTACCAGAATGTTTACAATTCATAGCCATTGTGCAGGAAATTAGGTACCTAATAACTTGTATTGTAATATTGACTTTACTTGTCTAATTGCTAGAACTTTTTATTTTTAATTATTATTTACATTTTGTCAACTTTTTTCCTCACATCACAGCAATCACATTTCATTTTTCACAATACAATCTTTTTGAGCAATCTATTTTTGCCTTATAGCTTACCTTTTACACATAGTTTAGTAGCACACCTTACATGCTTTTTGATCTCTCTACATTTAAAGTGCACCTATCACCTCCAAACAACATTAGTTTATAAAATAGAGACAGTCTATAGCAGTGATGGCTAACCTATGACACGCGTGTCAGAGGTGACACACC
>JAKJJM010016660.1:0-10623 GCA_021901965.1 Pipa carvalhoi | reverse complement strand
GGGATATGGAGAGGGGGGGAGCAGTTACGGGGGGATATGGAGAGGGGGGGAGCAGTTACGGGGGGATATGGAGAGGGGGGGAGCAGTTACGGGGGGATATGGAGCTCTGCTGAATTAAGAGGTGAGTCAGGAGTTTCTTAATCGTTATATTGCTTGACAGTAGGTAAATGGGGCTTTCTTTATAGACAGGGTTTACATAACCTTTAAAAGGCCAATAACCCCAAAAATGCTTTAATTAAAGTATTGTATGTAGCTATTACGCTTTAAAAAATTGGCCTTTTGAGGCATTTCCTGAATATGTATTGTCTAACGTTGAATAAATGTGGGACTGGGTGAGGTCTGTTTAAGAACATGGCTGCTATCAGTAAATATAAAAACGGAAAGCAATCAAATTCACGAATTCAACTTTAAATATAACAGTTTACATGAACTGTATTTAAATAAACTCCATGCTAATCAAAATAGGAATTTTTATTTCTGGTTACCGGTCCTTTCATTTTATAAAATTACAATTAAATGTTGTGTTTAGTAGTTTTTTTCATTGATCAATTGAAGTTGGTATTGAGGGAGTCTCCCATTTTTATAAAGAGATGCTGGCAACACATTCCTGCTCTGTCGCTAGGCAATTTAATGTGCGCAGCGCAAAATGCACAAAGTACCTCTATGCTAGCTCTTACTTAATAGTGTAATTTCAAGGTGAATCATCATTTTTGTTGTCTTTGGAGAAGCTGCTAGTCCCACAGGTTATGGCTAACTCTTCTCTGTGAGAAACTTGGTAATAAAAGCAGGACTGTATAACACCTTTCACATCCTGTAGTGATCTGAAATCTGCTTTCAAGTTGTACTTGCGGTTTTCTTTTTGCAAGTCAATCATCTTATCTGTGGTTTTCGGTTTTTACATCTCGTATTGCTCAGAAGAAGCACATACAGATGAATGTCTTTCCTTAGCGCCTTTGTAATATTTCCTCTTCTTCCTGTTAGAATATGCCGAGTTCCTGCATTGCAAGTCTAAGAAGTTCACGGATTTCGATGAAGTTCGGCAGGAAATCGAAGCAGAAACGGACAGGGTGACCGGAACAAACAAAGGCATTTCGCCCATCCCCATTAACCTGCGGGTGTATTCCCCCCACGGTGAGAAACTCTCCAACTACTTGCTTAGTCTGTGCCATTTATTAGGGTAGAAGGTTACTTGGTTTTATGCTAAGTTCCTGAAGTTGTGCTTCCTGCATACTTTAGTTTATGTATAAAAGACATGATTCTGTTTAATAGTGCACACACAGTACGATACAAAACATACACTCGTAACACACACAGTAATCCCAGAACAAATAAGAGTGAGGTTGGCATTGCAGTTATTTTTTACAGAATGTTTCTAAAAAATGGTCTCTCTGAAATGTATTTTCTGATTTTTGTATTGATTTTGTGTTGTGTGTCTCTCTCGCATGCATGTCTGCAGCCATATTTTATCTGTTCAGTAAACAAACCCCCATTCTGCGCCTTATAAAAGATCTCGTGAAGAGAGAGAGAAGTATACAAAGCATTACAAATTTAGAATGAAATAGATTGAGATTTTTTTTTATTTTTTAAAGTTGCTGCGTAGGATTAACTACTATATCAATGTGAACAGCATTTTTCTTGTTGTGGTATTACTGCTTATTTAAATCACACCCATTTCAAAGATCATTGCTCAGAAAACCGGTGAGCCTGATCGACAATATTATCTCGTTAAATCACTTGGGCCCAGTACTGCAAAAAGTTTGCTTACTACAAAGTAGATTGCCCACTCTTACCGTTTTATCAGCAGCGCTTTAGTTGCACAGTAGTGTCTTACATTACCAACTACTCGCATCCTAATCACTTATTGTAGACTTTCCTTGAAACAGACTTGGTAGATCAGAATATGAAAGTGAACCAATACTTCCAGCCTACATCTTCTACTTCAGGCTAGAATTTTCCTGCAAAAGTAATTAAGATTCTGACACAAAATGGAGGCGTATTATGTTTTATTTCTGAATACAAGTCGTGTGTAAGTGTTGTGGCAGTGTACAGGCTGACACTGATGTTATACAGCTCCGATGCTGGCACATGCATTTTATCTACATTATTAGGTGATTAGAGAGTTCCTCTTAAATAATCATCATTTTTTTTTTTTATTACTGTAAATGAGATGAACACGGAACTTGGCATAGGAACTAAAATAGAATAATTACTTCTCCTTTACTCTTTTTTTTGTATGGACAGCAGCGCAAAGTTTCAGTGGGACCAGGAAAAATTAAAGGGCAACTCAAGCGAAAGTATATATTTTCTATGCAGTACTTGACACTTCTGATTGCTCAGTGACATGCCTGGTCCTTCCTGTTTTCTGTGTTTAAATAGATAATTCTATAATTGCATAAACAAAGCCCAACCCACTCAGAGGAAAGAAGAAGTGTCAGTTGAAATTATCAGGCATCATCATTATGGGTCTTGTCGTGTAGCAATCTGTAATAGTGATGTGTTCTAAGACTGGGGTCACACTACCTGATTTTCAGCTGAGCTTTTTTTATTTGGTTCATTATTGTCTTTCTTGCACAACACAATAGCCTGTGTGAATTATTCCAGAGGAAACAATAGAGACTATTTTTCCAGCTCAGCTGAAAATCTGCTAGTGTTACCCCAGCCTAATTTTCATTGGTTTTTCACACGTCTACACAAACAAGTTTGGTTTTCTCTGATAGGAAACAATAGAAAATCTCTACCTGTAACATGAGCCTAGCACCCATTCCTTTATTTACGTTTTTAAACACTAGGCTACCTTGCTCAGCATTGAACAGGACTTCCAGGTGTTTAAAGCAGTACTGTTACTAGACCCTGAAGCCCAAGGGAACCCACTGGTGCAGCATAATACATTTTCAAATAAAGGGCAAAATGCAATATAGAGGGACCAATGCGGAGTGTTGCATGCAAGGGATGAAAAATATTGATGAATAGTTTGTGTGTAATAAGGAAATAAATGGTCAGTGGACTAATGAGTGTTTGGATTTGGCAAGCAGTGTGGGATCTATGGCCTGTCATGTGTAGTCAACCCTGAGGATCTCTAGTAGCGCTGCTGGCTTAAATGTAAAAAAAAAAAAAAAAAAATCATTTGCAAACAAGGTACAGGAGAGTTCAGTGGGGAACTGTTTGTTTGTTTTTTTTTGTGCCAAATTTAGAACTCGGGAAGACCTTCCAGTTCCCAGAAAGTCTCTGCGCTTTAGTTTTTACTTTATTTTTGCCTGCGGGATATAAATAGCGGTTTAATTTCAGTAGTGTGTTTTGAGAATTTAAGGAATGAACAACAATCTTAGATAGACACATAAAGGAAGCCTGAACAGAGCACGGGGTGTTGAAGCTTAGTTCATGCTGGACACAGGAAACTGGGGACATGTCTGACTTAAATATAAGTCACTGAATCTTAAACTGAAAAGTGCAATAAAGATGAAAATGTTCTGTGTTTTAACTTGATTACTTTTTCTCCTTCAAACGTGAATAGATACTTATACATTACTATAAACAATTACTTTTATTGAACATTCATTTCAGTTAGTGACTTCTGGACAATACTGTAACAATTTCACTTATTTTGCTCTCTTCCTTTTAGTTCTCAACTTGACACTGATTGACCTTCCGGGTATTACCAAGGTCCCAGTGGGTGACCAGCCCCATGATATTGAGTACCAGATCAAAGACATGATCCTGCAGTTCATAAGCAGGGAGAGCTGCCTCATCTTGGCTGTGACACCCGGCAACACAGACTTGGCAAACTCTGATGCGCTGAAACTATCCAAGGAAGTGGATCCGCAAGGTAAAAGGACAATAAATGATGGGTCCATGCCTTCTCCCGCCAGATGTTCCAACAACATCTACTTCTGAATCAATTGTTGTTCCCTTTAGATGACACTAAAGCCAACAGATAAGAGCTGTAGAACTTGGCTCCACTACAATAAATCAAATTTTTTTTTTTTCGTATGTATCTTTACATTGAGGAATAGAGAAATGGGTATTTATCAGGTTTAAAACTGTGTATTGACACTTGACAATTAAAACGTAATTTTGTGTTAAGGTCTGAGAACAATTGGCGTTATAACCAAGCTGGATTTAATGGACGAAGGAACAGATGCAAGAGATATACTGGAAAACAAGCTGCTGCCCTTAAGAAGAGGTAAGATTATAGCGTGTGGGGATCTGTGAATGTGAGTCATCTGTACTCTTAATTTTAAAATGTATTGGCCCTTTAAAAATTGCCCTAAGGTGAACCTGACACCCCCCTGAATGCTTCATAAAGTATCTTCTGCAAATCACGATTAATAATGATTATTCAATAAGATAATAACTATATTGTAAAATAGAATAAAGCTTATTAAAGCATGACAACTGTCATGTTGCTTTGAAAGGAGCGCATGCTCCTTAGATATTTTGGTACCAGGACACGCTGACGCAAAAACTGGACTAACCTCTCTGTGCAACTGGTGATCCAGCTTCTGGAATCTGCTCCTACACTTCCTGGTTACTGTACATGTAGCTTGGAGCCGGCATGTGGGTTTGCTCATTCTATGTGTTGGTTTTTACTTTTGTAAGTTCTATACCTAGGAACTCATACATTTTATATTTGTCTTCAATGAAACTTTTCCCTTAGCATATATTGGGGTCCGATTTGCCCTTTATATAGGGCCTCTGCATTTGTGGGCCTTTAATAACAGTGCAACATTTGTGAGCAGGCAGTGGGCCCTTGAGCTTCAGCTTTTCCTGGTGGTCTTCTAGCTAGGACTAGGTGGTCACACCGGCATACATGTACATTTTATTATTTTGTGTTTTTGAATATTTTAGGACCTTTTGGTAGTTGCATTATTTTTATTTCCTTTTGCCCTTTTTAAATACTGACAGAGATTTGCAGAATCTGGCTTTACCCACTTTATTTTCCAGTGTTGAGGATATTCCTGCTGGAGACTAGTTTAAATGCCTCCAAGGGATTCATTATATCTTTTATATAATATATAAAATAATATCCAAAAACATACTACAGAAGTGTGTGTGTATGTGTGACTGAATAGAAATTAGATTGTAAGCTCCACAGGGCAGGGACTGAAGTGAATGATGAATCTCTGTAAAGCGCTGCGTAATATGTCAACGCTATATATAAATGAAGAAATACAATATCACCTGCCCTCAGATGAAAGTCGGTTGGAATGTTCTAAATCAATCTGGAAAAAGTATCAAATATGGACCGAGAATCCACCCTTTCTCTTAGCCTAATATTCTACAAAGATGTGTTGATATAGTGGAACCGGTAGGACTTAATTTTTAAGGGTGTGGGAAAGATGTGTGAAATAGGGCATAATTACAGGCTGTGAAATGACACCAGGTATGTGCATGGTTCATGAACTTTCACTCTGGCCTCCTAGGTTCTTTTAATTGGCATCTCCTGGAGCGGCTTCTGAAAAAACGTGTGCAAAGAGTTAATAAAATTACAAAATCTTAAGTAAACCTAGTCACCTTAAGCTTGCATGAACACATAACCATCTAAAGAAGATAGGAGCAGCAGAGAAAATGAAATCCCCTTTAAACATTTAGGGTGAAGTTTACTAAAGTCAAAAACCATTTTTTTTTTTTTCCCCCCCGCAGTCATTCAGGTGAAAAGACTGAAAACATACTATTCTACTGTTTTGCCCGAAAAATCGCTTTCAACTTTATAAATTTCGTCCTTAGGGTGTTGTGAGCCAAAACAGTAGGATTGGGGTGCTCTCTCTGCGGCAGAAGACCCCTCTAGCTGGATTTCACCAGATGTTTGTTTTTTATGTGTAAAACATCTGCTTCTCCTTTTATTGTTTGTTGTGGTAGTGTGTCTGCTTTATTTTTTGGCAAAAAACTAATTGTGTACTTTCCCTCTGTGGGGAATCTGTATTAACTGTAAATATACTGTGAGATGTATCTGAAATCTGTAGAGTGACATTTGACCTCAGAAATGCTATATCCTTTCAATGAATATTACCCCAGGCCTGTGATATCATAAATGCCTCTTTCTCTTTCCTGCAGGGTACATTGGTGTAGTAAACAGGAGCCAGAAGGACATTGATGGCAAGAAAGACATTAAAGCTGCTCTTGGAGCAGAAAGAAAGTTCTTTTTATCACACCCTGGATATCGGCACATGGCAGAACGTATGGGGACACCACATCTGCAAAAAACCCTGAATCAGGTTAGAGAATGCACTAGGGTGTTGGTGATCCTATGTGTAACTAGTGAGGACAGTTACAGACCATTGATTGCTTCTTTGTGTTTGAAGTTCCGCATACCTAAAACATGTCTTCTAATGTACGTGCAGGACACATCCAATGAAATTCCTGTGCTAGCCAATCACTTTTCTGAATTCTTCTATTGCCCTGTCCAATGAGATTTCGTAGCCTCTCTGACAGCTTGACTGGATGCAGCAGATGTGCTGACTAGTGTTTATTATGTTCTCCATGTTTACTTTGGTTTATCCCACCTCCGACAGCTTATTTTCAAATGTCTTTTTCTCCCACCTTTTAGCAACTAACAAATCACATCCGAGAAACACTGCCTGCCTTGCGTAGCAAGCTGCAGAGTCAGTTACTGTCACTGGAGAAGGAAGTGGAGGAGTACAAAAACTTTAGGCCTGATGACCCCACAAGAAAAACCAAAGCCTTACTACAGTAGGTCCCTCACTTCTTGTGTGTTTTTTGGGACTCTTACTATGTACAGTAGAACATGGCAGGCGATCAGTAACCAATGGAGAAAGCTATTTGCCAAGGCAACCTATAAGATTGTTCAACAGCACGCATACTAACTTTTGTTTAAAGAATTAACAATAGCTTCGTTTTGTTTGTGATTTTTTAGAATATTGTCTTTCTGTATAAATGTGAAAGCATAACGCACACGTTTATTTTTGCTTGTTAAAAGAATGGTGCAGCAGTTCGGGGTGGATTTCGAGAAACGGATTGAAGGATCTGGTGATCAAGTCGACACTCTTGAACTTTCCGGAGGTGCCAGGATAAACAGAATCTTTCATGAGAGGTTTCCATTCGAGCTTGTAAAGGTGACTTCTTTTCCACTGCGTTTTGACTCGGTTTAATGCAAATTCTCTTTATGCTTCAGCGTTGGGTAGACGTATGTATATATCCTCTTCCAGATATCATCTTTTTTTATATGTTTGTCAAATGTAACAAAATGTCATATTAGACCAAGGGAAAACATGTAACCCATTTTTTCAAATTTATTTCTTAACTTCTTTAGGGACAAAATTTATTTGGCCAATGCAAAATATTAAAGAATTAAAGTGTTCGTAGATCATGGGGTGAGGGAGATTGGGTTGTCTAAATATACCTACCAATCCATGTCTTTTGTCACTCGCTGCCCCCTTTCTTCTTGTTTTTGCTGATCTTCATCCTGCAAGTTCCAGTGTCACGATCCCTCTACAGGTCTGCTTCCTCTCCTTCACCACCAGTGGAAGCATGCGCAGAAGAGGTATTGGTTCCCAGAACCAGAGAGGAAACAGGAAATGCTGATGTATTGTGACACTGGAACCTACAGAACGAATAGTGAGTGAAGCAAGGAGGAGGAGGATGCGGGGACAAAAAGACATTGATTGGTAAGTATATTTTAAACTGCTTATGATCCATCACCCCTAGACATACAAGCACTTTAATTCTTCTTTAATTTTGTTAAATTTAATTTCTGGTTTATACATTTTCCTGCTTTTACAGTCTTTTGGTATAGTGCAGAATTGTTATATCCGTTAGTAATGGCCGGTTGTCCGGGTCCTGATGCAGCAAAGCTTTTCCACTGCATCGCAAGATCCCCACCTAGTTGCTGGTCTTGTGATCCATTTTGCTAATATTTATTTTTTTTCCTTGAAAGATGGAGTTCGATGAGAAAGATTTAAGAAGGGAAATTAGCTACGCCATCAAGAATATCCACGGTGTGAGGTAACCATCTCAGTTGGCTCAAGGAAATGTAGTAAATAGTAGCGTCATCTTATACCTTTGGAATAGGGGAAAAAACTACAAGGTCATGTCACTTTTTCCGAAAAGACTTGTGGTACAACTCTTCTTGATGATTAATGACTTGATCAGCCATGTTTGAGTGTGCCTGAAATATTTGGATGTTCACAAAATGGACGACGATAGCTGCCCTGACTGGGCTTGATATCATTCAGACACTTTTTAAGGAAGGGTTTGCTACAACAAAATATGCACTAGAGAAAGTGGCTTACCCAGAAACTTTCTGCTGCACCATTGATTACTGAATGAAATGCTGGTGTGATGATTGTGACTGCATTCTCCAAATTACCATTATTTTGCTGTTTGTGGTCTCTGTAAGAGACAGTGCACCACTGTAAGCCCAGAAAGGGTGTGCCAAGGAGAGGAAGGGACTTTTTTGGAACTGGGAACAATGCATACAGTGTGTCAATCTTAGCGTTGATCAGTGAACAATATGAATTGGATTGGCCGTTCATTGTCCTTCACTAATGAGAGCATGGTTATACTCATTTGGAATTATTCCTTTGTGCATGAATATGGTGTGTATAGTTATATAAATGTATGATATATTGAAACAAACAAGCATATATTATAGATATATTAAAGTGAAGTAAAGTGTACAGAGTATTCACAGTTTGCTTTCAATTTGTCCACAGGACGGGGCTGTTTACCCCAGACTTGGCTTTTGAGGCCATAGTAAAGAAACAGGTGGTAAAGTTGAAGGAGCCTTGCCTGAAATGCGTGGATATGGTCATCCAGGAGCTGATCAACACGGTGCGGCAGTGCACCACCAAGGTACTCCTTGCAGAGCCCAGCTAAGAAGCAGCCATAGATTTCTCAGCTTACTTGGATTTTCTTTATATCTGTTTGGTATTGAGCGGCCCCTTAGCATGCTTCTCAAGGTTTTAACCAAGGCTGCAGTGACACCTCTACACTGCTTGGCTTTCTTAGAATCAGTTTAATAGTGAGTATTCTGTGTTCTACTTTGGGTATCACCTGCTACAGCTCTTGCAGCCCATTGTTAGCCCCTTAATAGAACAGCATTCTTTAATAACTCTGTTTACTCTCATTGGCTCAGACCAGACATCTATAATGTGCTAGCCCAGCATTACTTGACTCTAGGTATGTCCGGACTAGACATGTTTGTCTCTGCATTTTTTTAAAAAATGTTTCAGTTTTTGCCAGTAAGAGTTGTGCAGCAGACTGTAGGGCACATACCCTTCTTCTTAGCTACTAGTAAGTCAGAATAACTCCAGAGATATTTAAACTTAAGCCCTGAACTACAAATCCCAGTATCCCCTTGCAGTCACCATGTAAAGTACAGGCATATAATCACAAATTATACAACACCCAAGAGGGGGAGAATTCTAGCAGCCGAATTTAGAATAGACTGGAATGGAATTATTCCTTTGTGCCAGAACAAATGTATTAATGTTAGAAGAATAAAAGTGAGAAACTGGGACAGAAAGTTTCAGTGAGCATAGGTTTTATTTCCCTGCATGCTACTAGCCAGTACAAGGGCCTTTTGTCAAGCAAGGATACACTGGGAACTACAGAGCAGCAGTCATAAAGGTAGGGAGGATGTACATCTTTTGGCAGGAGGTTTAGTTCTTCTTTAAGTCAGGGTACCATTATTTCTTATATCAAACCAGACCTCAGGCCTTACCAAACAGTAACAAGGAGGCCTGCCAAAATTTCCCATTAACCCACCCGTTCCGGTATCTGTAACGCATGCCAGTTTTCTAACAGCTCTAAGCAACAGTACCAGAATTAGCCAGCAGATGGCAAACACATGAAAGAAAAGACCTGAAAATCTTCAGCTGCTGGGTTCAGGAATGCCTGTACAGCAAAATGCTGTGTTCAAACTATTACTATTGCAAGGTATTCTGGGAGATATTTAATATGTAAAACATAATCTCATTATTTATTTATTTTTTTAATATCGTAGGTTTTGATAATCATTTCTAAATAAGTTAAACAATAATGGACCTAAAACAGAGCCCTAGTGTACGCTACTAGTAGCAGCGGACCATATCGTGTAACCATTATGTACTACAATTCCATACATGACCCTTTTAGCCAGCTTTTAATCCATTTACAAATGCCATTTTTCCAGTGGACTTAAGTTTACACAGCAGATATTTATGTGGAACGATGTCAAACGCTTTAGCAAAGTCCAACCGAATCCTAGCCGCAAGCCACTCCTCTGTCCAAGCTTTTACTTATTTTATTTTCAGAAATAACAAATGTCATAAACCTGTATATAAATCCCTTTAACGTTCCCTCAGGTATTCTACCTACACAATGAATTTTTATAGGCCTTTGCTTACATAGGAATAACCAGCATCCCTTTTTTCTATATAGGCGCCACATTTGCATCACACCAGTGCATTGGTACATTGCCAGGCTTTACTGAGGTTTTAGTAATAATTAAGAGAGGCAGTTCAGAAATCTGAATTTCGTTCTGCCGGACCTCATGGACATGAGTTTGTTTTCTTTAAATCGCCAGGTTTTTATTTGAGACAGCCTCAGCAATTGTACTCACAAAACTTCAAGATATTTCCTTTTTTTTAATGTATTTTTAAATATATATATATATATATATATATA
>JAKJJM010016630.1:0-10881 GCA_021901965.1 Pipa carvalhoi | reverse complement strand
GGGGGGGGGGGGGGGGGGGGCGGCACGTGGAGCAGTACGTTGTGGGGGCGGCATCTTCAAGACCAAAGGGGAGGCCGCTTTGACTGCCCCCGGGCACCACAAACAGTGGCTACAGCACTGCTGACCCCCCAAATCACTTTAATCCTTAATCCCCCAGGAATACCCCATATGCCTTTAAATTCCTCTCCAAACAGATCTCCACCATCTCCCTGCCCAACTGCCACACTGTTAAATTAAAGGGGAACTATAGTCAGATTACATCTTTACATAAGCAGTACTATACCTTAGTGAGAAGTGATTCTCCCCAGTAGTTCTTTCATCTGAAGCTGGATGATTAATTACAGAGCCCTGACAAACTCCCCTACTAGGAAATGTGTGTGCGACGTGAACCAGCCAGTTTTTCATGAAAAGGATACCCTCCCCCAGACATTTTTGTATAATGTGTAATGTAACTCCTGCACACAAGTTAGCTTATCTCTGTAATCTCCTGCTTTCCAAACAGAAACAATGAGGCCAAAAGGTCAGCACACTAATTAACCAATAGCAGTCAGGC
This sequence comes from Pipa carvalhoi, assembly GCA_021901965.1. NCBI lineage: Eukaryota > Metazoa > Chordata > Amphibia > Anura > Pipidae > Pipa > Pipa carvalhoi. The sequence goes on along the minus strand of JAKJJM010016630.1, from coordinate 10,328 downwards.
AGCTTTTTCTTCTCATGTTACCTAACTTTCAAAAGAGAAACGGTGGGGGGAGTGGGGAAGGACAAAATGTCAGCTCTCTTTAGAACTGAACAATGAAACTAATGGCAAGTGTTATCTCTTCCTTAAACGTTTTTTTAACTATTTGTGGCAGCAATTGGCTTAGTATTAAGGAGTTTTATATGCATGTGGGCAGTTATATCGGCATTATAGTTCTTCTTTAAGTCAGCATTGCTTCCTCTGTGTTCCCTCCTGCATATACACTGCATCCATCCCTCCCTTGACAAATCTTCCTTGCCTGCTTGCACTCTCCTGCACTCCCCTGCGCTCCGCTCCCCTCTCCCCCTCCGTCACTCAATCTTCCTTCCAGACTGCCACATTGTTAAATAAAGACAGCATAGGTTCCTCTGTGTTCAGTGTCGGCATCCAGCGTTACTGTGGCTGTCTCATTAATATGCATCACACTAGCCGTTATGCCGACACTGAACACAGAGCAGCCGACACTGTCTTCATTTAACAGTGCAGAAAGGGGGTTGCGGGGGAGTGCGAGCCAGCAAGCGATTTTTGATCTTCGGACTATAAGACGCACAGTAATTTACACATTGTAAGTGAGGGTTAAAAAGTGCCTCTTATAGTCCATAAAATACAGTAACTGAGCATGCAACCCCATCCTGAATCTAGTTAAAATTTACTTTCAGTTTCTTCGGGAAACTTAGTGCAAGGCAGCTCTGAGAGACTGAAAAACTGGAGAAAAGCAGTCTAAACCAGCTCAGAGTCAAAAGCTGCTTAGTAATTTAAATGCTGCACATAAGTAACAGCTTGGGCAGAGGTACAGGAGGAGGGACTAAAATCAGCTGATAGCTCCCTTTACCCTTTAGTCAATCAGTCCTTAAATGCTCTAGAATTCTTTCATAATTTCTAGAAGTGCAAATTAAAGAGCGGTATTGGTTATTTTTAGCATTACTATATACAGTACCTCTTTTTCTGCATTTACTCATGAACATTAAATCACCAAGAATGCATAATTGCTGCCATATTGATGTGACATGGTGGCATTCTGCAGTTTATTAAAAAAGTAGTCATGACTAAATGGTGAAAGAGATGAACTGCAATTGGAAAACCAAACATAGGTTTTACCAAGTTCCTTTTTGGAAATGCCTAGCAGACATCCCTGTAACTCGGAGTAGCTAGTTTAACCTGACATTTTATCCCACTAAGGGATGACGTAATAACAGCTGCATAATGAGTCATCATTGTATCTAGGAGCAGAAAGTAACATATTGCCATAAGAATAGGGCAGGGGTCCCCAAACGCCAGGCCATGGACCACTGCTGGTCTGGCAACATGTTTGGCCCCACCACCCTACCTCTCCGTCCATCAAACCTTTGCTGGATCGGAGAACCAGGAAACCAGTCCCTGATCCAGAAAAGATTGGGGACCGCTGTTCTAGGGACCCTGTAAGGGATAAATGATTAGATCTATGGTATCACAGACATTTTTATTTTAACTGATCAGAAGGATTGCACACTTTAAGGGGGTTATACTGTAAAATCCGAATTGCTGGGTAGAGGTGTGAATTCGCCAGCTAAAAACAGTCGCAACAGACTGCTACTGTCGCAGTCGCAACTTTATAATGAGAATTTTGTTACAGTCGCGACTTTACAAAGGAAATGTCAAAGCTGGAACTTTAAAAAAAATTGTCACGGTTAGGATTTTATAATGGGAGAATTGTCACGGACGCGACTTTATAATGGTAATCCGTTATCTGCGAATTCGACAGTCGAATTCTCACTTTACAGACTAACCCCCTAAGAATGCATAATTAAAGCATCAAGCCCTACACAGATATGCATACTCTCATATACAAACATTGATGCTTACGTGTACATAGGGTAATGGTTCAAAACTGAAAGACGAGCTTTGAATTGCAACTAAATTTAAAGGCTGCTGGTGTGTAATTTAAAATAAGAGAAAGAACACATTTCCTTTTTACGTGTTTAAGTGGTTGGCCACAAGGAGTTATATGGAAGCATAAAATCTGCTAAAAATAAAAAATGCAAATGAGCTTGCCTTTCCGTGATCATTTTTGTTTCGTTTGATAAAATTGACTTACTTTATGCTACTGACAATGTCATAAAGCCCAATCCTTGCTCAGATTCCACTAACAAAACCAAGGAGACATCTATTCTCTGTCTGTGTATTTTTTCTCTTTATGTAGATAGAAGTCCTCAAATGACATGCTTTTCTTGCAATAACCAAATATTTCTACCTTTGTTTTTTTGAGGATTGTGTTGCTAAAATAATTATATTATAACAGATTTCCAGGCACATCTACCTAAATGTACACATAAATTGCTTTATCATTACAACCATGATGGAACTTGGCTCTTACAATATCTCAGGACAAAGTTAAAGCAAATTACTCCTATTAAATTGGACCTGATTTCACAATATCCTTTTTGCTCTTAGCAGTAATTCATTTCTTTTTATAAGGTGTAAAACGACATAGGTGGCATCCATCTTAATTAGACAGAACATTCCTGTGAAGTAAGGCAATTATCCAAGGCTCAAAGTAATATAGTTGGACACTACCGGTATTAGATTCCTTCAACATGTGATGTGTCCTTTGGATGATTTAATGTTCATATGTATGTTGCAGTGAGTTAACAGTGTGCTAAATAGTGATTTAGGCCCATGTCTTGCTTTTTGTTCCAGGAAGGAGTAATACCTTTAGAAAATCTTTATTTACCATAGATAAATAGCAAGTTCATCCCAGTGCCAATTGTCTTGTGGATGCATAAATTAACATTAAATTATCACTTCACTAACTTTGCATATCCAACAAAGACTATTATTTTCTGAAATGAACAATGTCTCACAGTCCAATAAAGTAAAGTATCTGCATATTTATACACCACTTTGCATCCATATGCCACAGATTCGTAGCCAAATAGAGTGTTCATCGTGTGTCAAAGAGACAATTCATTGAGGTATGTTGTCTTGAAAATGCAGATTTGTCTATGCCCCCAATAAAGTGGAGAATTGGGGGGCTTACAACAGAGTTCTTGGAGTTGTGTCATTAATTTTAAGTGCTATCCTGGAGACATTTTGGGATTGTCACCTCAAGTTTATCCTTCCACTTGTTGTGTCTGGGTTATAGCAATGGTAAAATACTTGGGAATCCAGGCAATGCATATGCTCTTTGTAAGGGGAATTGGGATGCTGAGAATGCTCTTCACTACCATCTCAGGGTAAAGGAAGTATGGAGGAGTAAACAAGACAATTTAGACAAAAAATTGTTGATTTATATCAGAAAATGTTCAATAAATCACTAGGGCTAGCTGAGTTCTTACAATGGGAAACATTTGGTACCCATTTAAAACCATAAATTATGCACAATACAGAATGAGATGATGTTTGATTTTTCTTTAGTTTTTCCATTTGTTTTCAGAAAAGACATTGCCAATGGGGGGGAAGCTAACCCTGAGGTAAATCAGTGGGAACTGTCTTAATAAAGCCTGTGAACTTTGAAAAGACTGTGTAATTGTTATTTTTCCTGAGGATTCAGAGACTGATTGACTAAAGGGTGAATTCACCTCACTACAATTAGTGTTGCATCTCCAAAATAGTTGTAAATTCACTTCTCATTATTAACAAAAGCAGCGAATAAAAAGAAAATAAGCAAATCTCAATCTCATTTGAAATGTAAAAACATATGTAAACGTACTCACACTTGATCCCTGTGTGCCAAGGGAGAGGACAGGATGCACCCATTCGTCCAGGGAAACACCAAATAGAAAAAAGGAAAGCTCTCCGGCACTCTCAGGGATGATAAAAACGTAGAATTTATTCAAACAAGTTAAAAGTACAAATCTAGTGAGGACCGCATGTCACGGCATCGCATCCTACGCGTTTCATGGCGGTGCACTTAATCATGGTAGTAAAATAGTTGTAAATTCACTTCTCATTATTGACAAAGCAGCGAATAGACTTGTCAAAGAATGCAGAGCCCTGCCATCAGCCTACCAATTTGCCTCTGTGATGTTGCGAAGACAAATGGGTGAATTCAGAGCAGTTCACCTAGTTGCATTTGCTCCTTCAACTTACTGCGCTGCTTGGTCAATAGTAGAAGTACCTGTGCATGTGCACATGCAGTGATGCGAAGTGCTCCATAAAATCGTGACTATCATAGTTGCCCGAATTGGTCGCGTATTGCCACATCGCAGAGTTTGATCAGTTTGATCGGGAGTGGTGAATTCAGAGCTTTATGCAACTATTTGGCTATTAATAAAGGTCCTCACTGTTTGTTTGAGACTGTTTATAGCAACAGTCAATATTTTGCTCTTGCAGTGCTTTTATATATATCGTGAAGGTGTTGTATTTGAGGGGAGATATTTTGCCTCAATTATGTGGACTTACTTCTGGAGGTCAGTCCAGATTTTGTAATTCACCTCAGCTGCAGGCTAGAGCCTGGTGAAAAGGCAAAATGTAATGAGATAGAAAAAATTCTATCAGATTAGTGTAGCGCCTAAAACAGTAGTGGAATGTACCAACATGTAATAATATTTTAAAATAAGAAAAATACCAATATAAAAATCTAAAAATAGATAAAAATAGATAAAAATAGTCACTAAAATAGGAGTGGTTGCGCTTGACCCAAGGATGAGGCTGACTGTCTCTGGTGAAAAGACAGCTGGGAAAGCCACTGGGGTGTGGTTAGAGTTGGGAGGCTGAAAGTTTATTCTGTGGCTAAGACTGAAAATCCTTGTGAGAGAAACAGGGAATAGAGATTAAAAGCTCTGCTATACAACATGGCTTTGCAGCACTGTGAAACCCCAAGGAGACAACCCAAGAGAAAGGAAGGTACTCTGTATTTGATAACCAAAACTCTATGGGGTGTAGTTATTCATTGTATTTGACCAAGGACTGTATTTTCTCTGAAAGTGCTGTTTTTCAAATGACTTTTGTTTTGCCAAAGAAAGGCTTTGCTTTAAGTTCATATCTTCCTGAAATAAATGGTGAATGTGAAAGAAACTCACTGTTTGCGGTGTGTTAATCCTTAAAGGCTGCTCCAACACTTGAGTGATTCCCTACAATATATTATGCTTTGGAATTTGTGAATACCAGCACACCAACATGTATGATATAAATACTTCTTTTATTTATTATCCAACTTTTCTTCTCTACCTTCTGAACCTTATCTATCTTTTTTATTTAATTCATATCTAATTATTATACAATTATATTAGATTATATCATTATTTATCTTGTGGCACAATGTAAGTCACCAAATTTAATATATATCAAATTTATAGATAATACTTTATTGCAGAAAATTTATTTTTTATAAGTGAGACAGAAAATATTAAAACTGACCATGAACTCACATATCTAATAACTAAAACACGTGCAGTCATTCCTTATTCACCAGAACAGATGCTCACTTCTTGCAATAAAATCATTCTCCATGTGCACATAACACCAACCCGCAGAGTATAATACACAGAGGAAAGTACTAATTGCAAAATTAATTCCACTAATTGCAAATTATCTGTGGCACTTTAGACAGTCCTGTTTTTAGATATCTTGGCTCCTCAAAGGGAATTTTACTACAAAAATATATAGTTAATCCTCACAAAGGTAAATGTAACCATTTGTGTTAAGAAAGCTTTATGTGTTTAACATTTTGTGAGAAGAATTAAATAAGAAATTTATAAATAAATAAAACTATGGCAAGTAGTTAACCTCTGATCATATCTATAATAGCCAAAGAAAGCCTTGACCAAGGATGCAGAGCACTGTGGGTGTCAGGATGCATATAGTTATCTTAGGGCCAAGGGTAGCCCTGACCTAGGTTTAGAGCACTGCGAGTAGCAGAATACATATAGTTATCTTAGGGCCAAGGGTAGCCCTTACCTAGGTTTAGAGCACTGCGAGTAGCAGAATACATATAGTTATATTAGGGCCAAGGGAAGCCCTGACCTAAGTTGGTAGAGCACTGTGGGAAGCAGAATACATATAGCTATATTAGGACCAAGGGTAACCCTGACCTAGGTTGGTACAGCACTGTAGGTGGCAGGATGCATATTTTAATAATTAACAAGGGTAGCCCTAACTGAGTACTGCACTGTGGTTGGTAGGATGCATATATTTACAATAGAGCTGTGGATAGACTTAACCTAGGATGGTAGAGCTTTGTGTCTGGCAGGCAGTGGCTTAATAATGATAGGTGGCAGCCAAGGCAAGATTTATGAATGCACCCCTTCCCCCTTATATAAACCCTTAATAATGATAATGGTCAGAAGCATGCTCAGAACTTTAATTATTACTTTTCAAAAATGCATCTTGGTAAAGAAGATAATGCATCAATTAAGAACAGTGACAGCTAGTTCTCCAGATATACAGTACATTGTTTTAAAAACAGAAAATATAACAATAAATGTTCAAACACAACAATAAACTAGGTACATCGCATTGATTTTCAATTTTGAACAGACCGTTAATTATGCCTTCCTCCAATTAGTAAGTGGTGTCACTTCAAAGATTATGCTAGCCTGGGTCAGTAGTGGGTAGATGCAGCCCTATGCAGTTAACCAAAGTATTACACCATCTCTTCCATCCTATTTGCCCACTACATTATAAATTACACTCTGGATAAGGCATATTTGGCAATTAAGCAGCAACACAAATTTCTCTAAAATAAGAAATCTCTCTAAAGGAACAATTTAGTCTTTTGGTGAAATAAATAATTTTTGCAAAATATACTGTTTACTTATTTTTCATAGCCACATTTTTGATAATTAATAAGGTTATTAAAAGTCATTGAAAGGTTCTATGACCGTATGAAAAAGGTTATCAGATCAGCTGAAAATCCAGGGACACATAAAAATATACGAAGGACTTTCAAGTGAACAGCATACTCAAAATAAACTTAAACAGCAGTGCCAAACACAAAAACAATTGCCTGAAAAATTAAATAGATGTAAGTAAATCTCTTATGGTGAAGAAAATGTATATGAAGTGCTGTTCCTCTTGTTTGATCACCACCTCTAGTGTGAATACAAAGTTCAAATATAGTAAATATAGAAGCACACAAGAAATGGGCAACAGTGCCCTATCATTTAATACATAAAAATATAATTATTTATTATGCTTCTTATTGTACTGCCTTATCTCCTGAGGAAGCCAAACACTGGGGCTGGCGAAACACGTAGAGAAGAATTTTACTGTTTATGTTTCTATTGATATGCTTACATACATTGTTGATTTGTGAGTATCCTTTTTATTTTTATATACTTTGATTTAAAAAACGTTACTGCACTAAGTTCTGTCTTCAAATTTATGAGGATCTAAGGAGCAAACAATGGATCACAAATATACCGAGAACAAAATAAGTTGATTTATGCTGGAGTACATTGTTGTCTGGTGAGCCTCCAAATTATAGGTGTGTGCTGTATAGCACTGCACTGTGTTTTGGGTGCAATATATTTCTTGCACAACTTCATAGATACTGCATGATATATTGTTTCTTTTGGAACCTGAGGGTCTATATTTTCATGTATGAAAGGATAGGGCTCTATTGCCTGTTTCTTGTGCACTTCTATATTTTCTATACTTATAAAAATATTTAGGGCTCAGCAATCCATGACAGGACTCCTTACCCCATGTTTGGTTCCTCCGGACAGCAACTCCTCCCTCCCATCTTCTCCCATCAGCCACTTCCCCTTTCCTGGGCTCCACTCCTCCTCCCCTTCCTTACCCTTTGCACTAACTCCCCCTCCAGCACTCTTAGCTCTTTATTGAAGACATGTGCCTCCTCTCCTACCAATGGAAGCTTCTCGTCTTTTTTCTTCTTTACTTCTCCAGATCTTATGCCAGCAACCAGTCTTTACAGCAAAGCTCCTTTTTCAGCAACCACCAATTGCCACTGTGTTGTCAGTATTTATATAAATACAGGAGGACTTACTTAGATTTAGATAGATTGCCATTTGTAAGATGGAAGAAACATGTCTGGGAACAATTTAGCCTTTTGGTTTAGTTGCTTAGATTTCTCTCATGCAGCCAGCTACTGTAAACCTGAATAGTGACTATGAGGCACATTGAGTATCTCATTAAAGAGTATGTATGTTTCAAACAGCACCTCCTGGCAATACTGAACCACAGGAAAAGCTTTACTCTGGAGGGTGGGAGCAACGTAAATCTAAAGTCTCCCCATATTACTATAAAGGAGCACTATTTAACCACAAACCAATGTATAGAAAATACATGCTTGCATTGCACTGTGCATATAAAAATATTAAAAATATTACAAGCAATTTTAAAGCATGTGTTTGACAAGGCCTTACTCACTTACCAAAAGTATAGTACTAAATAGCAAATAATGAATGTATTCTTGTTGTTGTTGCTCAATTTTTCTCTTTGCTAAGATTCAGGATGGAAAGACAAAAAAGCAAAGAACAAATAATGTAATATGTTTAATCAGTTGGTTCAGTACAAAATTAATTATACCCACAAAATTCCTCTTAAAATATGCAGATATTAATTTAAAAGTCTCTCAACACGTTTCTCTGATGGCATCAGCTTCCTCAGGAGAAAAAGTAAAAAAATGTAGTCGTTTTGCTTGAAATGATAAGAAGACTATATTAGCGTTCAGCGTTTAAGTGGCAATAGCTGTGATGTGATGTGCAGCTGTCATGTGTTTATATCACATGACCAAAAGTCTATTCCAATATATGTGTACCGGTACCATAGCACTTGCTCTAGTAAATCACTTACGTTCCATTCAAGGGATAGTGCTTGCGTGCCACCATATATCATATGCAGTAACATTTATGTTTGTGAGGAGAAAACAACAGATATTGCTAGTATGCCTGTGCATGTCCTATACAGGGGCCAAGATAACAATCAATATATAGATTACAACGTTTATGCTTGTGGCTTATAATGATATAATAGAGTAACAAATAGTTTCTATGAAAATATCAATACAACATTAGTAAATACAATAATACAATTAAATAATGCAATGAAATACTTATAAATACTATGCATATTAACATAATTTCAATAAAATAGTAAAATACATGCATAAGGACAGATCAATTCATAAAAGAAGCATAATTTCAAAAAATTTACATAAATATAGCTGACAAAAGATTTTTTGTATAAAAACTGGGAAAAAACAAAATATTTTCTTAATTCGAATACAGCTAAATCTAAATCAACTGGCTCCTAGCTGTATTCTATATAAGAAAATATTTTAATTTTTTCCCTCTGTTTTTATATGAAAACTTTTATATTTGCACCCAATTATGAATATTGAAGCACTGAACAAAATAATTTTTTGTGTGTATTTATCTGTGTAAGAATAGTTAGTATAGTCTTTTAGCCTTCTCTATGTGGATCAATGTTTTCTGAAGGTCTACGTATATATTTTTCAGGTATTCAAGAATCCCCAATACCAAATGGCCACTCACTACCAGGAAGAGATTTCCTTCGAAAACAGATGAGAGGAGACCTCTTCACTCAGCAGCAATTGGAGGTATTGGATCGAGTGTTTGAGAGACAACACTACACTGATATCTTTACAACCACTGAACCTATCAAACCTGAACAGGTATTGTATGCAATTTAGTTGTTCCATGTTTCTGTCACTTTCTTTGATGGCATACTGTGACAGTTGACCAGTTGGAACAACATTTTATAGAGAGACAGGAATACATAGAGGCACATTTACTAAAGTTGAACAGGCTTTCGGACTAGTAAGTATAAATTAAAAAGTATAGGAAAACAAAAATTGACAGTGATATGGGGTGAAATCTATCAATATGCCCCTCAGTCTTGCAGGATAGCAATCCTGATAAATCCTTGCATCGCCCTTCATTAATGAAAATGAAAAAATAGTACAGCATGGGACTCCATTTTTCCCAGAATTTAAAGGGTAGAAGCTCCACTTCTGAAAACCTAAAAAACTGTCAGATCAGACCCTTCATGACAAAAATCAGGTATGATAAGTCGATCACAGAAGCCACTGACAAGAATTACACAAGCATGACTAAATGGTAACTTTTAAAGATCTTTAGAATGGTGTACAGGTGTCAGTTTCACATTGCATAAAAACAATATGTATGTACTGTATGTATATTTTTATTTAGAAATCGCCACTAGATTACACAGCGCTGTACAAAGGAAAGCATGGCAATTGATATATTTTTTAAACTAAATTTACTAAAAGAAAGTGAATATATATATATATATATATATATATATATATATATATATATATATATATATATATATATATATATAAATTAATGGACCAGTAACACCAG
>JAKJJM010016615.1:0-11909 GCA_021901965.1 Pipa carvalhoi | reverse complement strand
GACAAAAAATGTCTGCCTAGTACGGGAGCTTATCAGTGCTCTGTACTTAATTATCCAGCTTCAAATGAAACAACTACTGGGATGAATGGCTTCACACTAAGTTATAGTACAACATATGTAAAGATGTAATCTGACTATAGTTCTCCTTTAATTCAGTATCTCATATAAAAAGAACTTTGTTGACAAATGCAAGTCTAGTAAAAAAAAAAAAAAACAACTACAAAAAGCATATTATATGGATTGTCATTTAATATGTCCATGTCCATCAACATGGACAGCACTGCAGCCCCCTAGTCTACACAATACTTAACAAGGTCACATAAGGTAAGCAGACTTAGATGGATTTCAGCATATGTTGCATTGCTCTGTAAACATACCAGATCACTGGCATTTGCCAATGTCCACTTAGCAGCAGGAGAATTCAGACTAAACATGTGACATTTCATCAGATTTCTAGACAGTATCGTAACAAAAACCATTAAAAAATCTCTTTGCTGATTACCGTCTAGCTATGTAAGTGTATCAAATATATTTACCACTACAATGTGAAACAGCGTTCACATAGTAAAGTACAGAATTCAACAGAATAGCATCTAACTGTTCTCTGCTTTGGCTAATTTGCCATTTTTCATAGTTGTACCTCTAACTTTTCCACAACCACATTACTTATACATTTTATGTCTTTACATTAAGCCTTTCCCATATTAAAAATAACATTGTTCCGAGGACAGAACAATGTAATATATTCAGATTTATTGCTATCAATATGAAGAGAATTCATATATTTTAGCTAATGTCTAGATGCACATATGATTCCTTTTATACATTGCTTACCAAGCTTGCCTGTAAATTGATATCTTCTCTGGGCCAATCAATCAACAATTCAAGACATTAGTGTTTGCCTGGAGAATTAATACATGTGCTAATGATATTGAGAAGTTACTGGTATAGCATTGTTACTTATCTCTGCTCAAACAACTGTTGCATTAGTAGAAAAAGAGCTTGAGGTGCTACTAAACTTTAAGGGTATTAAAGGATTGGGTAGTAGTAAATTACCCTGTCCATGAAACCTTAACTAACTGCCAAGCAGCTTAAAACAGCACAAGTTCAATCTTAAAAGGAGGCTTAGAGTCTTTGCCAATTATTTCTCAAAAGACTCAGAGTCTCTTGAAAATTCTCACACCTCCTTTTCGTGTCATTTACACACTTCTTACCAATCATTCCCTCCTTTGCAAGTCTTAACTTAGAAGTTTAACTCTGGATAAAGGCAATTTACTGATAGGGCCTGTAACACACTGGAAGACCAAGGTGCTATGATCAATGTTTTAATTCATGAGTCCATGTCATTAGCTAAAGCTACATATTTTTTACAGTTTAGACTAATTTGTCTTCTACATTACACTTGCTGCTTATAAATATTATTCTACTGGACTTTAAGTACAAGTAATTGCTTATCAATTCATTGAAAATGCAAAGATAACAAAAGGAAAGCACAGGAAAGAACAGTAAGTCAATTAAGAAGTAAAAATGTATGTTCACAGAGGAGATTAATATAATGGTGCTAGGTATCAGAACATTGTCACTACAAAAGCCAAAATGACTGAATTGTACAGGTCTTGGTCAGGTGAGGATATTCCATGCCAATAGACATTAGAATTTAATTCCCGACAAAGTAAGTACTTTATTTACTTTTCATTCGATTTTACTTACCAGCGAGCCTTTAATCATAGAGTTAATTCTATATTAGTTTCAAAGCCAGTTGAATTATTAATTAGTATTATCAATTATTGATACTTTATTGGGTCTACTGAATTCATGACTATGTATTGTCTTCATTTTTATAAAAACTAATGGGGCTGATCAGAAGTACTGGACAAATATAAAGATAGCTGCATTCAGCAAAGAGAAAGACAGACATAAAGCAATAAAATCAGGAATTCAGCTTCAATAAAAAAGAGTACAATGTAAGAAAAATTGTAAAGCCAATGCAAACCAAAGATTTCTCTTTTTGTGCTGTTGCTTGTTCTTTAAAGTGGTTTCCTAACTGGTATCAAATGATACAGCTGTACATGTTCTGTCCCCACATGAGGCGAATGAAGGTGTAACTGGCTGGTGGATAGTGACTGGGAGACTTTCTTACTTTTGTGTCCAGAATGTGGAGCAGACAGGACCAGAGCAGGCTCAGCTTCAGTAGATTTAGAAGCAGTAACACAGCGATGTGAATCAGAATGTGATTTATTTAACTTGGATACAGCTATAATCACTGATACAATACTGTGCTTATCTCTGTAGTAGATTATGCTGTTTGAAGAAAACTTGCTGTTGCTGCTGCTGCTGTCGTTGTGCTGTTGTTGTTGCAGTAGAAACTTGCGGAAGCTGATTTGCTAAGGTCAGAAATTGATACTTTAGCTACCCAATACATGCATCCTCCAGTCACAGTAGGAAGAAACAAATAAAATGGAAGCAGGAAGTGACACAGCACAGGGCTAACTACAAACCCCCCCGAGGACAAAGACAGAGGGAGTGAAGATTCTAGCCAGCAGATAGCAGCGCAGCAACAATACATGGGAGATAACAGAGAATGGATAAGCATAATGGAAAAAACAGCTAAATAACAATATATATAACAGAGGGGAACAGCACAGTACATTTTTGTTACGATTGATCTTTACTGTTCATGCTAAAGCATTAAAACAATTTGTACAATAAGTAAACAGTATCTAATGGGCAGTAGGTATACGGCAATATGTAAATATTTCTAAGTTTTTGAGAATAGTTTTACAGTAGAATCAATACATTTTTAAAGTTCATATGCATTAGTAAAAGAGAGTTTTATACAACCATTTATATATCCCCCATTTCTTTTGTATGTTATGAACTAAAGTTCACTTTGCGTCCATTTCCTAGACATGAAGGTGTGAGCTGTTCTCAAAATGGGAAGCATAACTGGCATATGATAAACATGGAAGTTTTCCACATTTAGACTGGCTAATGGTATTTCAGATCCTGTAGTTTATTTTGTAACTGTTCAGATTAAATGAATTGCTTCCTCCCAGTCCAGACAAAGGACTAGGCATTGCCAACAATATGGTTCAGTGTGCTACATACCAGTAACGTAATTAATATTTTTACAGTCTTCCATGTTGTTGGTGCATTCATAGTGTATACCATTTCTCATTACATATTTGTGTATGTGTAGCACAAGTGGAATCCCTTTTGGTTGCACAGGTTGGTTTGCAATTATTTTAGCTTATTCATCAAAGTGAGAATGTTTTCGCATCACTTCGGTTCACTACGCACCAATAGTCTCTACTATCTAGTATGCTCTATTCATTATTAACTAAACAAAGGATTCCCATACGGAAGAAGCAAGCATGCCAGTAGCTGTCCCCTGTGTAGAGTGGCGTATTCAGTCGGACAGTAGCAGCCCTGCCAATAGCCTCCTAATTCGACACTCTGATTTGGTGAATACGACAGTACACCTTGTTGTATTTGCTACTGTGACAGACTGTGACACTTGATGAATGCGTGAATTCCCTGTGCACAGAGCTCCATAAGTCTGTGACTGATGTTAGCATCCAAAATTGATGCAAATTCGCCATGTCGCCATGATCATGCAAAGACTGGACAGTGGCGAATTAATGTGAATTCAGACCTTTAGGTGACTGTTTAGACTTTTATGAATAAGCCCCTTTGTGCTTATTGCAAAACGTCTGTTCAGAGATTTGAGACAGTGGGGATTGTCCCACTGATGACAAGTAGGTGGTCAGCTTATTGCCAGTGTTGATTTATTACTATTTAGCTAAGTTCACACTAGGCCAGGTAATTCTCTATTCAAAACGATTTAAAGGCATGTACAGGCATTGTAAATGTATGCTTAAAGGGCAAAGAAACATGGGGATAAAAAGCTTTGTATTTCCTGGCAATAAAAAGGACAAAACACAAGAATGCTTGACATAGAGGAAAAAAAGGATTAAATAAGGATATCTGCAAATAGTGTCTCTTTCTCAAAACTCAACAAGCATCTAAGCTTAAGTAACTGAAGTCTGGTTAACATGATAGTTTTTCCATCTCTCCGCTGTTCTGCAGAGTTGCAGTTCCTGCAAACAGGAGAGCAGAGGGCACGGCATATTATTTTTTTTTCTACTAAATCTCATTTTTCTTTTGGTACATTTTCCTCTTAAATCAGTAGGCGAAGTGATGTAATAACCAAGCTAGGACTTACAAGAAATGTAAGAACAAAACCTCTGCTAGGACATAATAAACAGAAACCACTGTGTTCTCTGCCTTGTATAATCTCTGAAATCAGTTGGGAACATTAAAGCTCCCTTTAGTTATAGAAAAGCTATCATCAAAAATGTTTGTTTTGTAAAGTAGATTTTCATTGTGAAATTTACTTTTATACTGAAAAATGTACAGTATTTTTTGTGCTCGCATAAAGAATATTTAGCTATCTCTTTCCAACAAAATGGTTTGGTCTCAATTTCAGGACCACCAATAGGGGGTATGGGGGGTACTACTATGCTTGGCCCATCCAGCTAAGCAACCAGAGAGGCTCAGTCAGGAAGTCATATGAAGATTCTGAGTAATGGCCAATGACACCTGATGACTTACTGGTTACTGAACAATTGAACCTGGCAGTTTACGGTGTAAATGGGTTGAGTAGAAATTATGTTGGGTAGCTCCTTTGTCAGGTTGTGGGGTGCCGCGATTTCATTTCTGTTCACTTTTTGACAACACAAACTCTCATTATAAAGGAAAGAAATAACTCTGTAGGCTTTAGCTTTGGAACTATAAACAAACCATTGATTTTATCAAAAAAACCTGATAGTCTTATGAGGACAGTGCTTGAGACTAGCCACTTGTGCTCTCACAGAAAATCTTTCCTATAAAAAAAAAAACCAAATAAATAAGATTGGCTTGGCAGTATTGTATATTTGAATATAATTCCTTATGTATATTTCAGTGTGCTTATTGTTCTCTTTGCTTGTTGCAGCCATCTTTTAGCTTTTGAAGTAATTATGAAACTTGCAGTGCCCTGCTCATTGTGCGCCAGTGTCAATGTAAGTATTACAGCATCAGAGATCAGCGCTGACTTTATTCCTGGACACTGAAGCCCTGTTATCACTATAAGAGGCGCAGGTCACCACTAAGTTTTTGGACCACATTGAATAAACAAGTTCCAGGTTTGTCCCATTGTTTAGACCTTTAGGTAATACATATCCATAATGTATGCAAGAAAAGTTTATAAAAATTTTAAGTTTAGGGAGTCAATCTTGACCCACAATTCTCACCATTTACCTGTGGGGCCAGGGGCTATTAGCCATTAGAGGGTAAGTCACTGACTTCACGTTCATACCCCACAACACCCTGGTGGTGGGTTCTAAAAGAAGTTATAATAACATGAATAGTCCTACCTAGAGGACACCCATTACTTTTTTTGGGGTAGGGCCCTAAATGAAATAGAATATTAAAATGACAGAACCTGCAGCAGCACATAAAACAGTGTTTATATTTAACTACAGGTTATAGCACATATACACAAGGTTAACCAACGCTATAACTAAACTTAGATAGGATCAGTCTGTATTCACTTTTTGGTCACAGGCATTGTGCTGCTGTTCTTCAGGTGCTGTTTTCTCTAGACTAGTCTTTGGAATAGAAACAGTAAGGAGAAAGAAAAGCGAGAAAAGGTGAGTTGCTATGTGAAAGTTTTATTTACTAGAAACCTCGTATTACATGCTTAATGTATTTCCCTACAGCATTCAGTAAAAATTCCCTCAAATGGCTTTAAAACATAGTATATTCAGTAAAAACATGTAAGATGATAGCATTTGCTGAAATATTGAATCCCTCAAAGCGGGCAACAGGGCGCATAGCGCGCAGGGATGTAAGGCAGGATATTATTACAGGGAGGCACCATGACTATTGCCCCTTTAATTCCCCATGCGTTCAGCGCCCTGTTGCCGCTGCTGGTCACCACATACTCAATACTAAGCCAACTCTAATGACTTTGTTGTACTCTGTGTTTTTTAGTTTGAGTTTATTACAGAGAACTACAGAGAGTTCATTATAAAAAACAATAAGTGCATGATAAATAAATAAATCTGGCTGGAAACTGATGCAATAAGCCTTAGAGCTTTAAAGCAAAGTGCCTACGAATACAGAAAACAGGCAGGTACACATAAAGCATAAAGAAGGAAATCTAGGGAATGCAGCAAAGAAGAGTCACAGCAGAGCTTGCATTTAAAGTGGGGTTATGAGCAGAGAAAAAAGCAAGTTCATAAAACGCAATGTGGAATATATGGCAGTTTTAGTAACTAATTCATATTTTATGTATAGGGCCATTGCCTTACATAATCCCCAGTCATTAAAAGGCAAAAGATAATAGTATAGCACTAAATTAAGTATATTAAAGAATGTGTTTCTGGCCAGAGAATGGATTTTCCTGTTCTATAAAGTTTACAGCCTCTTTGGTCCAAATTGGCAACAGTGTTTAAAGGTCTTTCTCCATCCATTTGATATTCGATGAGCTGGATAGGAATGCATCACAAGGAATGAAATGATGGATGTGGGGTTTTTTTTCAATCCTTAGCTACAATGTTAATAATAACTTGTGTAATACCAATTTCCTACATTACCCATAATCACTAGTAGAACTATACCATGCTATCTTACAAACCCAGCCCACTGGGTATGGACATCGACATACTTGTGGGGGAAGATGGATGATTCTGATAACAAAGGTATAGACCTTCATGGATTGTAAAAAAAAGTAAAGGTTTATTTTGGGTGTAAACGTATTATGTTTAAGCTAAAAATGTCTCAACCAGTAGGACATCACTTGGATGCCCCATGGGACAAAATTATCCCTGCATTAGTAGCAATGTTACCTGCATTTGGTGGTCAGCGAGGACTGGTATCCCTGCTACAACTGCTTGTTGATGCAAGGACTTCTCTTTGTGAGGCTTCTAAAGTTTCTTCATCAAACCCTAACTTGTAAAGCTCTCAGATTCTAAATGTGATCAATAAATAAAATAGAAACTAGGGGTGGAATTGCCCATAACCCCATTTAATATTGTCTACATACAGTCTTTCAGATGAACGAACAGATTTACCTATCACTATGCTGTGGTGTTTTGATGCTGGATGAGTATTGATCTACAAAGTATAGCTGCTGTAATGGCAGAGGATCTTGAGCAGTCTGGGTTCACAGCTATTTCATTTCCTCAAGCCAAAAGAAACATCACAGAGAATGCATTTCACATTCCATTTATCTCTGTATTTCTGGTTAGTTGCTTTATTTGAAAACACCTAAAACTGCTGATGAAGTTAAAAACCCGGGAAGTCAAGTTCTTGAGGGTTCTCTTTTGATTATACATCTGTAATTATACAAATCCAATGAGGTTATATCACATATTCCATACACATGACTAAGGAATGTGGTAACCTGTTATTTTTTTCAGAGATAAACAGTTTTGGTACAAATGCATAATTAAAGCATCATGTCATTGGAAATGAACATGCCATACTGTACATCTACAGCTAACAGAAATATCCCAGAAACGGCATGTGATTTCTTCTATCTACTTTGTTCTCATAGCGTAGCCAGAATTGGCCTTGCTGAATTTATTCGAGTTATATAGCAATTCTTACAGTGAGTGAATTAAAAGGTAAATAGTAACACACCCCCCCCCCCCCACACCCACAGAAGGCCTGTCTGGGGTATTAGAGTTTTGAGGGTGACATTCTCAAGATTTCTTATATCAGATTTTTTTTATTAATTGTATAACGTATATTATATTCCATCCCAAACATAATCATTTATTCCTGTTTCCTCTAGCATTCTGGTTTCCTCTTTGGACCACATGTGATTAGATACCAAGCCACTGAATCAACTGTTTTGGCAGGGTTGAGAGATGCAACTTAATAAATCATTTGAATGGCACTCTGAATTAAAATTGCATTTATTACAATCTAGCTTGATACGTAAAGGCCTAAAATGACGACCTGAAATATTGCTGAATTTTTGTTTGCCAAATTTTAAAAAATGACATGTATTCTTTTATTATAGTTATGTTTGTGCTACAGAAGGTGTGAACACACCACTAATTTGTCTGAACTGGTAATTGAGAGATGCCACCTCACTGGAGATTGTAACATCATGGTTCATTTCTAGGTTAGTAAATAATATTGATGTCTGTAGCATTAGATGGCTTGGTGTATTACAGATTGATCCCCTTAGCCAGTTAGAGTCCTAGGACATCAGCTAAGAGTTTGGCATTGGAAATGTTTAGGGAAATAGAGCAGTAAAGTAAAGTCAAGTTTTCATCAGCAAAGATGTCCAGTGTAAAACACTGCATGGGTGTGCACTGCTATTTGAACCTAAGACTTTAGGGTGTATTCTTAAAGATTTCAATACATGGGAAGGGCCTTGAGTTTAGAATCATACTCAGAAATATAAATAAAGAGCTATGTGTAATATATCCGCCAGACACAAAACTTTAGATTATGCTGGAAATCGGGACTGCCCATATTAAGCCCGAAAAGACTCCAGTGGAGTCTTTTCAGGCTTAATAAATACCTCCCATAGTGTTTTCAAGGAACCGCCTGCCTATATCTCTCAATTCAATAAAAGGGGATTATTTTACTGGGATTTCTGGATAAAAGGGGTAAAGGGAATATATCATGTGAGTGAAACCTCAAAATGCATTATACTTTGATAAGATGGTGGATCTGGTACTTGTAACAGATTGAGTGTCTTTCCATTTCTTGTCAGTCCATTTGAACTCTTTTCATCTTTGTGGTTACTCATGGAAAGGCATGATTTACAATGTTCTTGGAGACTTGATGTGGTTTTTCAGATGTTAGCAGATAAGCTGGACTTGCTACAGGCTGATGTTAGTATAATGAGTACTACTTTTAGGATCAGATATTATGGACAGAACATTTTTAAGATGGGCAAGGTCATGGGTGGCAGTAGGTAAAGCTAGAATACAAGTTATTAAGGAGGTTGGTAAGTTTGCTTCTATTATTAGGAGTGTAAGCATCTGCCATTATGCATTAGTGGGTTTTGATAAACTGTTATTCTGGGAGGATGGATTTAAGTTTAATGCAATAAAGCATACAAAGCAATAAACAATGTGGCATAGGTGGCTAAAGTGTGGGGGAGCAAAGAAAACCAATGGGTCAGCACCTTTTGCTTTGAAATAGGAAAGTTAATAGTGGGGCACTTACCCTTGAAGTGGGTAGCTCTTAGTATTGGTGGTGATAGTTAAATCAAGGGGTCCCTAGGATATAGAATATATAGTGGTGTAATGAAATGTAGGTTGAGAGCATATTCTGTACCTTCCAGGACCATTTATTCTGAACAGCAAGTCAGTTAGGTTTACAAGCTTTTTTGCTTTTTAAAATTAAAAAGATGCTGTGTCTATATTGATCCAACAGTGGTTTATGTATGGTTATTGTAGTAAACATGTGAGAGATGTTGGGGAGTGGAGAAGTAAAATGTGCCCTCCTCATGTCTTCCCAGGTCATGTTTATTACAACAGACAGAAAAAATAATATTTCTCTTGATTCCAGAAAGAATATTTTATATCTAAGGTTGACAATATGGAAATGAACAGTATATATATCTGTAGTAGAAAGCATTAATTTGCAATGCATTCATTCCAATAATAATAAGGATTTTTATTATTCACTCCAGGGAAGCTAGCTGTCTTCATTTGTACAATTAGAGATAAGAAGAATGCACTGACAGTGTAGAAAAAGGATTGCCTTGAGTGTCTTCATGAACCAAAACATGGAAGATCTGGAAATGAAAAGATAAATAGCAAACATTTATTGAAAGGCCTTCAAATTGCTTTGGAATTGTATATCCTATGGGGATCTAAAAGTATATTTTTTAAAGAATATTATCTTATTTTGTGTCTACTTAGGTTATGGATCTTCAAGATGTTTTTTCTTTTTCTTGCAGAGAATTTTTGAAGGGACCATTTAGTTTTCGGACAATTTTGTATATATTTCTCTTCATTTGCCATGTCCATGGGACAGCTGTCTTTGCATGACTGGATAAAGAGGGGGAGGGGGCACTTCATTTTGAAAGGTACTTTGTGATTCTCCCAACATTAGAGACTGCATAATAAAACCTTTGTCAGCCAGGGGGTGAAAAAAATATAGATCTTTGGTAGCACTTTGTTCATGGCAAATCACAACCATACAATAAATTTACCGCTACAGGAACTAAGCTAATGGATTCAACAGTTTCAGGTCTTCTAGAATGTTTCCTTTGTCCTAGGTTTAAAGATGTTCATGAAAAGCTATGCCTTATTCATGGCATTTTAAGCACAGCAAGGTGTCATGAACAAAGTGCATTTCTTTGTTCCAATGTATTATTGTGCATTTAAAAAACATATATCTTTTAGGGGGAGTTGGACAGCATATGCAAAATAAGTGTTTGTAGTAACAAATCAAAAGAATATCTCCTTTTTTTAATTCTATATTTATATACTTTCTCCTTTAGAATGAAGCCAAGTCACAGATGATTCAGTTAGGCCAATGCACATCTGAAATTTCTGATACTAGGGGATGGCTGCACAAGGAATCATAACGCAGTTTTTTCTGTCGTCATTTTGCCACAATAACCTGGAAGTGTGGTCAGAGCACGCTAGTGAAGGAGCAGCGAATCACCCACCCACATACCTTGATTTCTAATATTCTTTATGCTATAAAACAATTCTGGTCTATGTGTAGGTAATGACTGATTTTTGTTGCAGATGAATGTGCTGGGTTTTAGGAATACTAGCCCGGTGGTTATACCTGTTATACCCTCATGGGGGAAATAAGCAATTAAATAAAATAAAGGGGCAGCTTGTATACCACTTCTTGTGGTGTTGCTTGTTTAATCGAGTGGTGACATATATGGAACATATGTTTATGGAAGCAGTGGACACTACACCAGTCAATATTTAATATAGAAGTTCTCATTAAAATGGACCTATATTATATCTGTGATCTCCTTGCCCAAATTAGCTCTACTTTTACACATCTCATTGCTTGCCCATTCAGATGTGAATATGTTGCATGTTCTATTTATTTAAGCAGGTCATACATTTAAAAAAAGAATGGCATGTTTTAGATGAAAGCACACTTTAACTTCAGTACCATTACAGCATGATTACCCTTCTGCACACTTATTAAAGGTGCTGTAATTTTCATCAATCTATTACATCACTGACCTAGTTACTTTCCTTCTCTTTAAATATCTTTTCATTGCAGCACATCCTGTGGGCCTTTAATACAGCTATTTTATGGACTTTAATTATTGTTTGGTTTAAAATACTGTTTCCATTATTTCCATGCAAAACATGCTTTTCACAGCACTTTAAAACAAATAATTAACCATTCTAATATCTGCCGGACTCCTAGATAGCTGGGCAAAGAGAAATTAATTATTAACAAATGCTTACAGACCTTTTTCTTGTCTAGCACTGCAAAGGATTGGTGGGCCCCGCCAGGCTCATTTTATCCAGAGACTACAAAGAGTTGTTGTCTAACCTTTATATCATCAACCTATAATGCTGAGTTGAAACTAAAAATACATATAGAAGATACATACTTATAACAGCTTTATAGCAGAGACATAAACAATTAATACACATTTAATGACATCTATTAAAACACAACAGAATATGAGTATAATAACAATCCATGAATTATATGAATTAAGAAAGAAAATGTGCAGCATCGGACTGACCTGTTGGAACACTGGGAAAATTCCCGGTGGGCCCCGGTGTCCCTGAGAGGGCCCACTTGGCAGGTCAACCCATCTTTCTCTGTTGCCTTGATAACAGCTGTTCTATCTTTGAATGGCTGTGATCAAGGCCTGAAGGGGGGGGGGGGGGGGGGGG
>JAKJJM010016601.1:0-10710 GCA_021901965.1 Pipa carvalhoi | reverse complement strand
GCACTGCCACAGGCTGCCTGCCATATACTCTATTGCACTGCCACAGGCTGCCTGCCATGTACGCTATTGCACTGCCACAGGCTGCCTGCCATGTACTCTATAAGCGCTGTGTAGCCAGTAGCGATCCCGTTATAGCAGATGGCTCTTTAATTACCCACTTGGGGAAGGATCACGCATGCGGCCAAGATTATCTTTTTTTTCCCCATTAAAAAAACACAAGCACTGGATATTTTCTGATAAGTAAGTGTATTTCTTTGAACTTAGATGTTTGAAGTTATGACAAGATGACCTGAGGCCATCCTTTAAGACATGCTATAGAAATATAGTTACTCTTCTTGTCACTTCTCTCCGGAGCCCGTGAAGAAGGAATAACTCTCAAAAGCTTAAATGATAAAATGTATTGTAAGAAGAGCATTAAAGCAGTACGGTACAGCGCTTTCACTCGTTTCTAGAAAGAATAAAGGCACATGATCGTTTTCTTCCATGTGAGTGTATTTCCATTTAAAGTGTGTTAAATAATCTACACTATTTTAGCTTTTCTTTTTCTAAGAACCGCTTATCTGAAGAGACTGCTCACAGCTGGCTACAAGCACAATCTCTTAAAGGCATACCACAAGAGATTAAGGGCCAGATTCTCCATTGCCCGTAGCCCTGCGGAAATGCCTTTGCAAAGGCATTTCAACGAAGTGCATGAGGCGCACCCCTGAAATAGTCGCGGATGCGCTTCATACACTTCAAGAACAGGCGAACAGAGCGGCTGCGCAGATCCTCTATTTTCCTTTTTCTTTGGATCCATTTTCCAAAATGGGTGCAAAAAAAAAAAATAGGAAGTGAAATAGGTTTTATTTCCAAGAAAGGTGTTGAGCAAGTCACTGCACTGAGGAACAAGTGGATTTTCGTAATTGAAATGACACAGTATTATGCAAACCCAAACCTTCTTATAAAACCTTGTCTGAAGCTCTCAATCTACCAGCCAATTACAGTGTCAATGCATTCCCTCCCATTTCATGGTACGGAATTAACATTCTAAATGATCATATTCTGCCAGTTTTAAAATTCTGTCTTCCTTTTTGAGCTGGGTACTGTATGTTTGCTAGCCCTTTGGATCCCACCCACAATCACACTGTGACCTGATTACACATTCCGGAAACATGAATAGCATATTGCATATGACTAATCTGTTGGCTTCATTAGCCTCAA
Source organism: Pipa carvalhoi (assembly GCA_021901965.1). Classification (NCBI taxonomy): domain Eukaryota; kingdom Metazoa; phylum Chordata; class Amphibia; order Anura; family Pipidae; genus Pipa; species Pipa carvalhoi. Next base: position 9,510 of record JAKJJM010016601.1, on the reverse strand, counting down.
ATGTGGCATAAGACTGGTGCAAACACACTGCCACCTTATACATGGGCTTGCAACTATCCTTTCTGGGACTGCCTTTGTTTTCATTTACTGTGTTGCCATTTAAGTGAGCAATATACCACATATTAGTGGCCTGTTTACTAAAGGAGCGCTATTACATGGTTTTGACTCATATTTTTAATCTTGAACAGAAATTAGGAAACCGTTCAGCCTGTAAAACATCATAGACTTCGTAGATAAATTAAAAGTTCACCCCTATTTTGAGGCTCACGTTGTGGAATGTTAATTTTGTTTCTATCGCCGATAAAATACTTTGATTTGCACATTCTAGTCTGTGACTGCATTTCACTTAAACAGATTCAGTCTGAGCGACTGATTACAGTCACTCATTAGGTCTACAGTAATCCAAGGGGTCATTGGTGGAAGCCGATATAGCACAGTTGGAGAAACTTCTGGAGACCAGAAACTGTGGGAAGCGCAAAAATAGAAACAAAGGGCAAAAACCCTAGTGCATTATCCTAAGACAATATGAAATCCTTTAAAACACACTCTTGTGAAAAATGAAGGATAAATATGATTAAAATTTATCAGTGAATAGTGCTGGGGGGGGGTGGTGACCAATTGACCCCCTACAAGGGTAACACAGAATGCGCGATTTCCACACACATGCGCATAAGCTTTCTGAAATGCATTTGCGTTCCACTCGCACTTCCAGGTCCACTGACGTCACGGAATCACATAGTCGTCACTCGGGAACCCAGACGCTATTTATACAGCGCTACTATTAGTATCATCTCATGTTTGCCATACACTTATTGGACAACACTACTTGTGAGGAAGCTGGAAACAATGACCAGCGAAATGCATTGAGAAAGGACTTCATAACAGAGGACTTTGTGAGGACGTTTTCCTTCATTCTGTGTTACCTTGTAAGGGGGACTTGGATCTCCTATTCCATTTTTATCCCACTATATTTGTGAGTACCCATTTTGCAATAAATACCTTGATTCTTATTTTATATCAAGCTACACTACGAGATTGTCTGTCTTTGAGCCTAATTCATAGGACCTGGTCACAGTTGGATCGCAAGACCCTTTGAGACATATCTTTGATGAGCAAGACGCATCACATATTTCTGGTGAGTGCGTTTCACCCTGAGACAGACTGCCCTTTCTCCGGGTCAAGCGCATACTTTGAACTTTTAAATTGAACTGTTTTTTATATAATATTCCTTTTGTTTTGTGTGGGCGCTACACTTTGTTATAGACTTTGTCTATCCATTGCTTCTGGGTATAACACAGTTACCTTTGCCAGCCCTATAAATACCCTCATCCTTTGAAGTTACAAAAAATGTAGAGCTAGTTGTGTCTCGCATAATACAATAGATATTAAAGTCTTTCTCTGATCTCAGAGTATCATTAAACAGAAAACCTGTTGATGCCCCTTTAAAGACTGGAAAATAAAAGTAATTTTCTGATGTGATTCTGCAAGATGACTTCCACTGTCTACAAGGCAGCAGCTTTCTTATGATTTTGTCATTTTATTATTCTAAATGTACAAAAAACCATAGCTTAGAAGTAGGAATACGTCATAATGTCCATTTAGGGAAATACTTGTCAAATAATATTTATTAATCCATAATGCCACGTTTGAATGAAGCACTTAACTATTGCTGCCATGGTTAACATGAAGCAACACGCCTAATAGATATACATTGGCACAGCTTGTGTTTTATTTAAGTCTGCTCCATCTTTCCATATCCTCTATATAAAATGTTGTTCATAGCTCATAATTACAGAGCTTTCCAGGCAATAAAAACATTAGTAAAACATTTTTTCAGTTATAAAAGGCAAAGATGGGCCAAAAAGGAAAGGGAATTGTCGCTAATAATTAGAATGATGGATGGTAATGAACGCATACTATTTGTCCTTTAGTTATTGATCCGCTGCTCATATTTTGCCTGACATCATTTTCTGATTTTTGCATTTAAATCGTTAATTTCAGGCGCTGTCACAACATCTAAGCAGGAGTAAAAACTGCTGTGGTATTCTAGATAAGAAATACAATGGAAGTGTATAAAATATTTTATTTTACAATATATTAGTTATTCAGAACAGCCAGGTTTTCTTCATTCAGGAAAGATCACATCCGGAAAACTCCAAATTGTGTTTTTTGTGTTGGTGCATTTAAAGCTGCACTCAGACTTAGTCCAAGCACAAGCCTAGTATCAGCTGGGTCAATAATACCATCATCCCATAACCTGAAAATACAAAATACAATTAAACATGTTACATGCCATTGTACTGATACCATTGAAGGACATTTAGAGTGACATGCCATGAGGAACACAGGACAAGCTAAACATAGTGATCACAGTGATGAGTGCAAGTTGTCCTGTACAACTCTAGCCACTCTTTTTGCTTGGAATGTCCAGTAAAATGATTGGTTGCTAAGACTTGCCACTGAAACCCTTTCAAGTCATTGTATTTAAAAGAACCAGTAACACCCAAAAATAAAAATTCCTGTATGGATTGGCATGGCTATTATTCAAATACAGAACTTGTAAAAATGTTAAATTCATGAATTTTTGTTTTCTGCCTGTTCTCATCTTTACTGATGGCATCCATGTTGTTAAACAGACCTCACCTAGTCCCACTGTTTTCTATGGTGCTTTGCATAAAGCTTATTCAAAAAGTATGAACCTAAACATCACTAAATCTCAGTAATTCTCAAGAGTAGTGAGTATCTGCATTTGTGCATACATAGTGCAGTCAGGTAAGGCCCAGGAATGTATTTCGCTCCTCATTTAACTCACCACAAGCTGGGGTTTATGATACCAGTTAGTCAAATGCTTCAGTTGGTCCTATACCCCTATAGGATTCCCTATAACAGTTATTATAAGTTTATATTTCTGTTCTAGGTGTTTATTATATGCTATCAGGTCTACTGGGACAACTACTAAAATATTAATCATTGTCTCAGTGTAATGCTAACAGATCCTGAGTCACAAACAGAACTATCAGATATTCATTATACAAATCTATCAAGCAAACGAGTGGGAAAAATCTCACAGTTGTAATTTAGTTATATTGATCAGCTCCTGTGAAAAGACATGAAAGCAGGTGGATAAACAACATTCACGCAGATGACTCTTAACAATGGCCATAAATTCCAGCTGTTCGGTGTCTGTCATTCTCTAAGCTGATTTATAATTAAAAAACATGCAAGCGTGTTAAACACCAGCACTTAACACAGAGACTAATTACAATGCATCACCATCTAATCACTTTCACATTCCGACTTATATTACGATCACTAAACCTTGTTGAAATACGAATGAGAAAATGAATACAGAAACCAAAGTTAGCAGTTGTCACCTTTGTCTTTTATCATTTCAAATCAAACAAAAGCTTTGCTTCCTTTTTTTTTTACCGAAGAAAATAACCATGAATATTAAAGAGCAAGTAGATCATCCTACATAAATAAGTTACTTAAAATAGTTATAGCAATATTAAAGTATCCAAACTTGGACAGCAGTTGAGATAATTAATGCTGTTATTTACATTTGCTCTATAGCTGAGGGAAATCTGCCCTTTTCACTTACCTTATCTTCAAATCTTCTATTTTAAGTAATTTTGTATACATTTCTTAACAGCATTTCACTACTTATTTTAATATAATTGGAAAAACTATGCTATTACATGATTTGTTGGGGCTGCCTGGGACTTTCTCTATTGGTAGTTTACTGTGAGAAAATGCCCACAGGTGTCTATTTTTCTGTTGTAACCTACCTTTTTGAGTGTTGATGGGTTTAAGACAGGGGTTGGCAAACTGCGGCTCTTCAGCTGCCTTGTTGTGGCTCGGAGCGTATCTCTCTAGCCCCGCCCATGACCTCAGACGGTTCTTCTGATTGGACATTGTCAGGTCATAGGATCGGGAACGTGCGCTTCTCCCCCTTTGCAGCTATACAAAAATTTTTCGCCAGTGGAGGAGGGAGCTAAATGGCTCCCTCCTGTTCAAAGTTTGCCGACTCCCGGTTTAAGAGAAGGTCTAGTTCATTTTGTGCTTGCATAGGGTAGTCTACTCAGGATGTGTTGGTATCTCCTTAGATTTTAACAAAAAGCTACAGCACTGTTATAGTTTATGGCCGTTACTTCAGGTACCATAATATGTATCATAGATTAGGTTTGAAGCCATTGTTTAAAACACATGTTGATTTTAAAACATAGAAAATAAGGAATAGAGATAGAACACAACTAACATATTGTGTCTAAAATCTAAAAGGAGAAGTGAGAGAAGAATTGTATGCATATGACAGCATTTGAATATTATGCATTCAGGACTATTTTTATTAAAACCAATGTTAACATTAAAATTCATTTTTAGTATGTTGTAACCAAGAACAAATTGCCACTGGTCCTTATATTTTGTTGTGTTTGAATGACTGGTCTTTCTGCTTTTTTTTGTCTGGTTTCCAAGGTTAGGGAATTTAATCTAAGGCTTCAATTTTACCTTTGTTTCCCTAATAATTTTCTCTCTGTTCAGGCCCTTCCCTAGGTGTCATTCAGCCTGTCTGCATAAAAATTCAAGGGGCCCCACTAAATAAAAAATGATTAAAATTAGCATTTAACATTAACTTTTTGATGTGAATTATTATATTCAGAGAAAGGAATAATTTGTCCTGTCGATTCCAAGGAGGGTATCAGCTACCACTGCAGAGCAAATTATTAAACATATACAAAAAAAACCTTAAAAGGGCAAATATAAGGGTTTGCTTGTATTAAAATTATATTGACCTTGGATATGTGCAGTTTAGTCTATTTATCATGAGAATTGTAGAAAACAAGACAAGAACTTTCATTGTAATTATCTCTTATGCAGGGAGAAACTGTTTCTTTAATCAACAAAAAAAAAAAAAAAATCCAATAAAAAACCAGGGCTGTGGAGTCGGTAAGCCAAAGCCCCGACTCCGACTCAGACTCCTCAATTTCCCCTAACTCCGACTCCACCAAAATGGGCTCCGACTCCACGACTCCGACTCCACAGCCCTGTAAAAAACAATCTAGGAATCTATCATTTCAAAGTATGTCCTGTTAATAAATGTATCTCACCGTGCACTGGAATAATAAGGATTTCCCTCTTCTTCAAACCTCCTGATTATTGGTTCCTTCAGAGCAGCTTCTTCCTTTTCAGAAAACTGTAACAATAAATTAAAATAAACAAAAGTAATACATTTCAATGCCATTTTGTTATGGGTCACTCAGTACTTCTTTTGACATTGGTGGAAATTTAGACTCTAACAAACTAAAAGATTTAAAGAAAAATCCAAACAGCTGTAGCAAAAAAACCAAAGCAGTGCAAAAGCACACACCCAACAATCTAGAGCACTACTCTACAATAGAAGAGGGAAATTTACAAACAGATGCAATCTTGCCCTGATATTGTAACACATAGCAACAAGACAATTGGTTAATGAATTCCCACATCCCCAGCTCCAATCCTTTGGACGATAATATGAAGGGTTAGAGAAATTAAGTACTCTAATACATGTGAATACAAATCTGAGCTGCTTGGTCATCAGCACATGCATTGCTCTTCATAGAGAGCCCACTATTCCAACCGGAGCACATTCTCCTACAAGTTCAGAAAACTTTTTTTTACACTATGGTGTACTGATGTAGTGGTTTGCTCAAGGGACTTTGCTAACAAGACACAGTACAAACAATATATATTGCACTGCAAAAGAAAATATCTAATGAGTCATCATTGTACAAGTTGGCAGCATAATATGTATGTGGATGAATCCAGAGCACCAGCAGAAAGCAGAACTGTGAAATATTTGACACAATACTTTGAAAAAAATATTCTAAAATATTCACAAAATAAAACCGTAGACATTCAAACCATTCAAACCGCATAAATGGATAGCATCCTAAACCCCACACCAGACAAATCAGCATCGCGGGAGCTGGAAAATGTAAGAGTCACATATGTATTCATTGCAAACAGGGATAATTTTAGTCTTCCTAACAAAGCAGATGGGAAATCCACTTGGAAATGGCAGGATTAAGAGCAGCGCATGTGGATTTAGAGGAGAACAAAATGCTAACATCTAAACACACTTTAACACCTGTACTGCTCTACTAATGAAGATTTACATTACAGCTTTACAGATGTGAACATCATGCTGAGGGTTCCTCCCAGTAACAAGCTAGCAGAAAACCCATAGGTGACATTTGACCAAACCTTCAAGAAATATGCTGTTAATCATGCTGCTTTCTTCATTCCCGGAGGGAGTCACCTAGGTCCAGACAGAACACCAACACAGTAGCTTAAATGACAGGTAGAAAAACATGCCCCCGTTCTGCTTTTATAATACTTGTCCTGGCAATGAGCAAGGACCTTATTGTGTTACTGCCTAAATGGGAAGACCAAGCTCTCTTCTCAGTCTTTCCCAGAACAAGCTCTACCAGGCAGATCTACATACATATACATCTTTTGCCATTTTGCCAATACAGAAACAGCAAAGAATAGGTTAAGGTATGTGAGATACTTAAACAGCAATTTCACTGACCAACCTCACGTTTTTTCTACTATTTAAAACCTCAACTCCCAAATGACGGCCTTTCTACTGATGCAGATACTGAAAGTGCAGAACAGTTCACAGCTAGTGTCTTGCCTGTACAGAATCTTAATAGAGCAAATGACTTGATAACAACCTATTAGCAACAAATAAGTAAAGATATCTAAACCCTGAAAAAAGTGTTACAGAAGGATGCACTGGGGAAACATTAGTTATTTATTGGGTGTTTATTCTCCGAGTTTATCTTATAGTGCATACTCCACTATTTTACATAGGCTTCTGACAGCTAAAATGGACATCATTCCCTTTACCCCATAGACAAAGTTCCTCCTAATTAGAAAACATTGGTGTAATTTAATAATTGAAGATAATCAATAATTGACCTTCTGGAGAATTTGACTCCAGAAATGTGTCTAAGTTTCTAGAGCAAAGACAATGCCGTTTTATTTAACTAAACCTACCATGCTCCCTATGTAATGCTGCAATGGATGAGGAGCCAATACAAACCTAGTAAAATGACATAGTTATGAAGAGCCCTTATAAATTTAAATAGATTTGGAAAACATGGTTGGACCTTTTTGGAATACACCTCCTAACTGGCACTGGCGGTGCAGAGCGGTATCAACATCTACTTCAGGCATGCGCAGTGATGATTTCGCCGCTCAGAGTTCACACAATGCTGACCAGTGAAATAATCACTGCGCCTGCCTGAAGTAGGCATCATGGTGTTGACGCCGCTCTGTACCACCGATGCCACCTAGGAGAGGGAGCCAGAGCGCAGCTTCATAATCTGCATGAAACTGCCTTCATACATCAGAATAGCCACTCTATTCCCCATGAAAGTTAGCACTTCTCAGCTAGTGCCAGGTATATTTTAGAATACATTAATTTCTGCCTTTATTTCTCTTTTAACCTTATTTATAAAATTAGAAATACTTTCCCTTTAAAACTGTGCAAACATAATCTACTAGTTCCAAATTCATTCCAACTGGTTTCTTCTTTTCAGAAACAGAAACACTGTGGTCAATAAAATGAAGAGAAAGAAAAACCAAGCAGGGCTTTCTCAGTAATACATAACCAGGCCATTTTGACATAAGTCATCATAAGGAAATAATAAAACAATACATTATTTGGGAAACTAACCCAATCAAAAGCTATAATAAATAATAGCACTTGGATAGTGGGTACACAGAGGAAACAAACAGATGACCACAGGCGAAAGAGAAATAGAATTAAACTAAAGGTACACCATGAAGGCAATGTCAGCTGAATAAGACTAATCTATTATAATATCTACAAATCAAATTACTCTTACAACCAGATAGGCCATTGATGCTTTATTACATGTAATATATTACTGTCATTTTCTAATTTATTTCATTACAAGGATGTAGCCATGACATTTTTGTTTCATGAAATATATACCTGGTACAACATGTCTGTTTAAAATCGCTATGGTTTTGTTTGCTTTGCTTTAGTTAACCTCTCTCTTACGTCCTCGCTGCTCTACATGATTGTATTAATGCCATACCATAGTGGTGCAAAACAACGTGCCTTTCAGAGAAAGGACAAACGATTAGCTTTTGTTACTCTAGGTGGCGAAATTTACTAAGGTCGACAAGTATGTTTTTGACTTTTTCGCCTGAGAATCGGGCAAAAAATTTAAAAAAGTAAATTTCGCCCTAGATCTGCAATGTCTTGGTCTTATTAGAGAATTAAATTACACTCACCACAACAGATTGTTAAGAATAGTCAGAAAAGTGAACCTACCTTGCAACATGTCGGAATTATACCAACTAAACATCCCCCCGATAATAAACGAAATTAAAGCAGAACTTCTCTCATGGCAAAAATTTACCAATATCCTTCCATGGAAAAGCACACTTAATTAAAATGATTACCTTCCCCAGACTACTATATACAATTCAAATGTTACCAATCATATTGAAGGAAAAAGACAACCAACTTCTAAGAAAAATAATACAGTAATTTATATGGAGAAATAAAAAAACAAGAATAGCCTGGCATAAACTTATCCAACCAACAAATGAAGGTGGTTTCAACTTACCAGACTTTGCAACCTACAACCTAGCAGCACAATACATCCATGCAATAGACTGGATAATGGGAAAAGAGAAACACACAAATGTTACTCTTGAACAAAACATGACCCCCAATATCTCTTTATCTTACCTTATCCACACCAACCCAAAACAAATGGAAAGACCACAATGCAGAAAACCCTCTGCTAACAACAACCTGCAAAGCATGGCACAAACTCAGGAAAAGAAACAAAATAAATTCAAAGCACACTATCTTCCTCTCTCTTAATGCATCTCAAACAATGGAAAGAAGCAGGTATTAAAACCATTTATGACATCGATCAACAAGGAAAAATACTTCCCTTGGAGAACCTGATTAAAATGTACGTAACAATGCCACACAATCTATATCTGTACTTCCAAATTCGCTCATACACAAAAACTAATTTAAAACTACTTGCAGCAAACGACTACAGCCACCATCTAGACGACTACATTAAAAACGCATCCCTAATCTCCTGCAACATGAAAGATATCTACAAAGCAGCAAAACCACCACAAAACTGGACCAACTTAAAGACTGGCATGGAGAACTGGACAAAACAAACACTTTCCTAACCTAACCTTACCTCAAAAAACACAAGCCACTTTACAGTCCAATAAAGCACTCATACCAAGCATGTACCATGATTTAACGTTTAAAACTCTACACTGGACATACCTAACCCCAATCAAACATTACCAAATGGGGACTCTATCCACCTCAGCATGCCCAAAATGCCAAACCATGGAAGCGGACCTTTTCCACTGTTTATGGAGTTGTCCAACTATACAAACCATATGGAATGAAATCCAAAAATACTGCCACAATGAATTATTACTCAAAGT
>JAKJJM010016549.1:0-10637 GCA_021901965.1 Pipa carvalhoi | reverse complement strand
ATATATATATATATATATATATATATATATATATATATATAAACAAATGTACGCTAAACCCAAAAGGCCCACTATCCTCTGGCCTTAACTGGAAACAAGAATCAAGGTTTTGATATGACACAAAACTATGGAGTGGAAGCGCACGATGATATCTAATGATCACTACAAAGAATAAATAAATAAATAGATAAGTAAATATAACGTGCAAATAGGAACAATAAAAATATCCAATAACAAGCAAACAATAACTGTGGACAAAAAGTATTGAATAAATATGAAGTGCAAATAGAAACAGTAAAACACTCTACTTATGTGATATCACAGTGATAACAGTGCAACAATGCAATTGGCTTGTTATTTGTATAGCCTGAGTGTGTATAAACAGACACACTGTAATCAATAATAATGTCAAGTTCCAAAAACAACTGCAAAAGATGTCACATCCAATCCTTGTTGTGCCAAAATGTGAGAATCAAAAGTGGTGCTTGCAGTGGTGAAACAGCAAATCGTGCCGTCCAATAATGTGGGGATGTGCAAATATAAGCCCCCCTCGGGGGAAAAAACTCACCAGAAAAGTTATGGCGAGTCAAACTTCATATGAGGAATATATCTTAATCGTATCCTCTTGATCAGAACCCACTGTATGGACTCAACCTCCTGGTTACTGTGCATGTCACATGGTTGAGTGTATGTGTGCTTGCTCACTTTGCTTCCTGAATTTTTATAATGGATGTGCCTGTAAATTGATAAAGGTAAAGTTTTGAAAAGTTATACTTCATAACCAGTTTGCATACTATATTTTATGTATTCAATGAAGCTGATTCTTTATATATATATATATATATTTATGTACATATTTGCTGTTGAGTTCACATCAAGTAACCCTTTTCAGTGTATATTAACCTAGCTTTAACATCATGTCTCCACATATAGCACTTACTATTTGTTTTATTATTCAGTGTTTGATTAACTAAGGGGGTTATTCTCTAAAGTCCGAATTGTCATGTAAAGGTGTGAATTCGCCAGCTAAAGACAGTCGTAATAGACTGCTACTGTCGCAGTCACAACTTTATAATGAGAATTTTGTTGCAGTCGCGACTTTATAAAGGAAATATTGTCGAAGCTAGAACTTTAAAAATTGTCGCAACTTTATAATGGGGGAATTGTTGCAGTCGCGGATTTGCTATGGGAATCCGCTGTTTGCGAATTCGACAGTTGGATTCTTACTTTAGAGAATAACCCCCCAAAGATTGTGTGATTAATTCCTTTGAAATTCTACTTATGTACAAGTATTTAGACATGTTATTCATTTCAAATTTAACTGGATTTCAGCACTTGTTAGACACTATTATTTCGTAATACCTTTATGCATTATAAAAATTAAATGGCCTTTGTGCCTTTTCTGTTTTATTTCTGACATTTGAATTAAGCAACATGCTGATGCCTTTATTTATTTATTTGACTTGAATTCAAGTGAAATAAATTGACCACAGTAAAAATCAACATTTTTGAAATTATTATTCTATTTCAATGTTTGCTCTTTATTTTTAATTCACAGTGTGTCATTTGAGTCCATCTGGTAAAGCACTGATCCCAAACTGTTTAATTTAATATACCTATGGTATATATACCTAAGGCTGGGGTCACATTAGTTGATTTTCAGCTGGGCTTTATTAATTAGACTCATTATTGTCTTGCAAAACACAATAGCCGGTGTGGATTATCCCACACGAAACAATGGAGACTATTTTTCCAGCTCAGCTGAAAATCAGCTAGTGTGACCCCAGCCTAAGGTCATGCTGCCCTTTGTGCAGGTGTCTTCCAGGTTGTGTCTGGTTGCTAGGGAAGCAGACAGTACAGTCCTCTCTGCCAATATGCACTGTATGTTGCTTGTATGACATTGCAGCAGGAAATTTAAATATGCATTGCTGTTTAGCACAACACTCAAGCTTCTGTTGTGGCCTGCATATTGCATCTTGGTCAGCTGTTCCTGCACCAGGTGCTCCCATAACTTGCAGTTGCTGCTTTAAGTGATCCTGTGCCTGTGTGTTACAGTTTCGCTGCTCCTGCAACTAGAAGGTGCAGTCCTGCTGTTCCTGTTGTTTGGGTTACATCTGCTCTGAGAGATACAAGTCACAGTTCTGGTTCAAGTGTAAATGATCCCTTTTAATCTGCCACCTATGGGTGATTATCCTGGAGACCACAATCTTCCCATACCTCTTTGTGGGAGTTAAGAGTAGACACCAGGATCTTCTTAGACTTTGCACCCCAGGATTAACCAGTGTCAACCAGTGTCAATCCTAACCAAGATCTTTCTCTCTAAATCTATTTCCCATCTGAATCATTATTATGTATGTTAGGACTGTGGATTTGCAGCTGGTCCACTGACAGCGGGATGGGACAAGATCCACATGGAGCGTGGAATCTAATTGACACCTGATCTTCACCAGTGGTTCCCGTAAGGGAACTTGGGTTTTGCAGTGGAATGCCCACAGGTCGCGGCCCCCAGGGGAGCCTCTTCACGTGGCAGCTTAGGTGATGACTGCAGCATACAGAAAACTGGATGGCAGGATACAGGATACAGGATACTGGATGGCAGGATACTGGGAAGCAGGATATCGGATACAGGAATGCAGGATACAACTCTAGGCCAGAAGCAGGACTCAAAAGAGAAACTCCTTGCTCAGGCAAGGTCTGAGTAAAACTGGCAGCCTTATATACTGGAAGCTTTGCTGGAATTGGCTGAAACTCAGACGCTCTAAAAGGCTGAAACTGATAGGGTGAATTCAATCCCAGCTAGACACAAGGCAAGTACTGAATTAAACCAATTTAGAATATTTCAAGCAAAATAGCATTCCCACTAGTGGTAAACCGTGTAAGGCTTCTGCCTGTGACCGTGGAGACCTGAGTTTAAGACTAGTGCCTTACACAGCCTTCCATATCACATGGTCTAAGACCTCTCCTTTTCCACATCACTTTCCCTTTTTTACCCCATTTCCCATTTCTTTTGCCATCTTTGTCTCCCATCGCCCATACCAAATTTAAAATCTCCTCTACCAGTCTAGCCATTTTCTCACTTAACGTTGTAAAAAATATTTTTGCATTAACTATGAACAGTACAAATATTTTTTATTTCCCCATTCCTGAAACTGTACTCTCTGTTTCAAGGACATGTCCAGAATTATTCAAGGATTATTATAATAATAATTGGAAGAAGAAAGCCTGATTAGCCTATAAATATGCTGTTCTGTAAAGCTACTGGGTATTTGTCAGAGTGCGCCATGCAGGCATTTGATGTGGTCTGATACACTTATGTATTGTTTTCCTTGTAATGAAGCAGATGGTACCTGGATATTAGGGACTTCCATTCATGCAGGTAACATCATTTCTCTTGCCCGGGGATACAGATGTGACACATAAATGATTTAGTGTGGTGCTTGCTTTCTATTGTACAGTTAATCAGACATCAATGTTTTCTTTTTTATTTAGACTGAGTCAATAAATATTACATGCAGTTTATAATGACAATTATATGTAATATTTTACTTGCTAAAAGTTTCAAGATTGACTGAAAACTTGCAGTAAGGCTAGTGAAGACTAGAAGGAGATTACAACTATTCTCGTAGATAATTTAATCACTGTTGCAAGTTTTCTTACAGTTTAGGCGAGGTGAGAAATACAGGTCACAAATCGATAAATTCTTTTACAAATGCATCACTGTTTGCAGTTTGAAATAGCTATTTATAATCTGTTTTATATTTTTTAATATAAAGTACTGCCATGCTTAATTTTTTTTCTGTAAGTCAGCAACTACCTTTCTCGAATCTGTAAGAAGAAGTCCATAGGTTTAGAAAACACATTGGGGCTTTTTCATGAAAGTCCAAAGAGTCCCATAAAGGTCTGAATTTGCACTTATTCACTACTTCTCAATCTTTGCATATTCATGAAACTCTGCAGGGAAGTCTAAAGTGGTATTGGCAGTGCAGGTATCTACAGTAGCTAACCTGTCTTTCCCCGTCATAAAGAAGAAACCTTGGGCATATGGGCTTCATTGGTGCCATTTGTGTTCTATGTAACTTGCTATGAGAAAACCAAAAACGAGCAGCAATTTAAGAAATGGGTTCAGACTGACAGCTACATTTGTAAATGTTTACATTTTCAAGAGAATGCAATGTATCTGGAGGACCTCGGCCTCTTACAGTTAAGGCATAGAATTTATTTTGTACAGTTCTGGAATCAGTTATATTCATGTTTATTGCTTTACTTATAATAACTCCAAGGTTGATCTCAAAACCTATAGCAATATCTTATTTAAAATGGAGTGTAAACTCTATTCTATTAGTTCTTATAAATGACAACACAACGATAGCTTATCATATTCAGCTCAGAGATTTCTATAAACTCAGCAACATAACCAGTCTATAAAAACACATCATGGGAATAAGAACAAATATTTATCAACTAGCCACATGCTGTTTAGCATTTTAATTACACAGTAGTTAAATTGTGTTTTTAAGTCTTGAATTAAACACATACAAACAATGTTTAAATGTAAAGGGAAAGAGTTTTGTGATATTATAATATAGAATTTGTTATTAATATGGCTAACTAACTAAAACCGTTGAAAGATTTCCAACAAATGTATACACGTGAAATGCTCAAATAATTTTAGTCTATGACATGGTACTTGCTGCAAGTTGTCATTTTTGCTGGTACTTAGCTTTGAATTTAGATAATGATGTCTTACAGACTAGAAAAAGAATTGATATAATCATAAAAGTGCCAGGGAAAGGGCTATATGAGATAAAGGAATGTGATTTATTCCACTTTAGGTGGTATGCCCAGTAGTACCAGTACAATTGCTCAGGTCCCAACAGCTAAAATGTTACATAACATATTATACATTAGCAACAGATAAATTTCTCCTGTAGATAACTAGTTACTGTATCTTATACAGTTCAGACACAGTGCAGAGTGTCCATAATACTTACTCAGATACAAAACCCTGTACAGTACACAGTAGACTTATCTCAAGAATAAAGCAGAGTTTATTACACACTTCTGTAAACCAGCATTTTGCAGGGAAAGATGCTATGTAAGCCATAGCAGGACTAGAATTAGAAACTGTAAGCGAACATTGGGCCATCAAGTATAACTGGCGGGGACTGATTCCCAAGGTAAGGCTTTTGTAAGTTTTTTTAAAAAATTCAATTGTCACTTAGATGTGTTGAGAGCTATGGGGGGAATACCTGACATAGGTGCAGTAGAGCACACCAGACAGGGGATAGGCAATAACTAGGATTGCTCACTAGCAGCTAGTGAGAGGTAGCTCCCAGAGGACAGTTAGTGCTGATTCTAAAAGGCACCAAGCAGGTCATTGGATTGGATTTTGTTTGTCTTCTGCCTGCCCTGACCTTTGCCTCGGATTTCTCAACTATTCTCATTTGCCGCCTGCCTTGACCTCTGCTTGATCTACGACTACGGTTTTTCCTCTTCCTAATTTATCTGTGTTACCACCAGTAGAGACAGCTATCCTAGGGGCTGCGACATGGGAGCTTCCTTTCAGTAAAACCCATACTCTCTTGCGGGAGTTAAGGGTGAAGTCTAGAAGTTCCTAGGACTAGCTAGTGTCAAATCTGCTGTGGTATAGTACTGTTGTCTCTGCTATCTGGGTGTTATCTCCTTCTCCTTCCCACTACCAAGTTTGAGTATCCTGACAGTATAATCAGCTCATGGAGCTCTCTGAGGGAGCAGCTGCTTCTAGTCCTGAAGAGATGTTGTTATCCTTGTCCAGGCATATGGATGGATATGAAGCTCAACAGAATAGAATAGGTCAGGTTCTGGATTCCATTTTGTCACATTTAGAGATGGCTTTTACTCTGGCGGTGGTTCCTGCTAGTCCAGCTGCTTTAACTCCTCAACCAGGAAGCAGAGAGCTTCATATTCCAACTACTCCTAGGTTTTCCAGAGATTCTGAGTCCTGCAGAAGTTTTATTAATCAGTGCATGATCCAGTTTGAGCTCCAATCCTCTCATTTTGCTTTTCAATGTGCCAAGGTGGGCTACATCATTTCTCTGTTGTCAGTTGATGCATTGGTCTGGGATTATCACTGTTGTGGGAACGTAACGACCCCATTATAACAGACTCTTCAACTTTCATTACTGGTGTTTCCTGAGTCTTTGATGTTTCTGGAAGAACTACTGCTGCCTCTGCCCATCTCATGTAGATGAAACAGTCTCAACATTCTGCTGCACTTTACGTTGTTAAATTCCATACTCTGGCAGCTGAACTGGTTGGAATAATGAGTCTCTCATGGAAGCTTACTTACAAAGTCTTTTGGATCACATAAAGGATGATTTGGTGGCTCATGTCTTTCCTGCTCTGTAGGAAGAATTAATCTCGCTAAGTATTAAGATTGACAATCAGCAAACGGAACATCAAGATGAAAAGAAAAGGTACTGTTCCTCATCGAGCACTTCACAATTAACCACTACTGTATTTGTGTTCTTCTAGTCCTGCAGAAGAACTTATGCAGATAGGTGCCAACCACCTTTCTGACGAAGAGCGCCATTGCTACCATTCTTCCGGTCTCAGCCTATACCGTGGGGGAAAAGGCCATTTTGTCTGCAATTGTCCAGTAAGGGTGGGAAACTCCCGGGCCTAGGGGAACAGAGAGGTAGATACCTAGGCCAATCTATTTCCTTAGTCTTTCAAATCTCTTACTGTCTTTTATTACCTGTAGTTCTGTCCCCCCTACATACATGGGCTTTTATTGATTCTGGAGCAGCCAGGAATTTCATGGATGCAGCGTTTGCCAAGGAAAATGTTATTCATACCATACCCTTATCCACTCCCCTTTGCGTCTTGGCATTGGATGAGAAACCTCTCTCTGATAGTCTTGTCTATTTTCATGAAACTACTCAAGCGAACCCAGAGCCGTTACGCCTTCTAGAGGAACTAAGGCGTACTAAACATGAAGGATAAAGTGATACACCTTCTAGAGAAGATAAGGTGCATAGTGCAAATGTGAAGGAACAGGCAGTGAGGAAACAGGAACAAATGTGACTAATAGGATGTGGATTCTCACAGTGGGAGTTGGCACTGGTTAACTCTGAGGCGCAGAGTCTAAGGAGGTCCTGGTCTTCACCTTTAAACCCCCACAAGGGGGTACTGGCTTTTGCGGCAGGCACCTCCCAGGTCGCGATCCTCAGGTTAAGCCCCCACTGGTGGCAGCTGGATAACTCACAAAGAGAACACTGGTGGAACCTGGAACAGCAGTACTGCAATTGGATGACTTAGAGCAGCTAGAATACTAACTCACAGCACCCCTGGGCACACACCGAACTTAACACCTTCTAGAGGAGCTAAGATGTATAGTGCAAACGTGAAAGAACAGTGAGTGAGGAAACAGGAACAAATATGACTAATATCTCAAAACGAATATGCAGAGGTATGCGCTGCCAAATTGTGTTTGTTGAATAAATCCTTAAGTTATTCCAGGTCCATAAAGGCTTCCATCAAACCAATAAGGGACGAAGCACGTGGAAAAGTAAAAGACCGAAATAGTGTAGATCACTATAGTGACTAATAGGATGTGAATTCTCTGTACCACAGTGGGAGTTGGCACTAGTTAACTGAGGCGCGGAGTATAAGGAGGGCCTGGTCTTCACATTTAAACCACCGCAAGGGGGTACTGGCCTTTGCAGCAGGCACCTCCCAGGTTGCGGTCCTCACGTTAACTCCCCACTGCTGGCAGCTGGATAACTCACAAAGAAAACACTGGCGGAACCTGGAACAGCAGTACTGCAATTGGATGACTTAGAGAAGCTAGAATAGTAACTCACAGCACCCCTGGGCACACGCCGAACTTAACTCACAGCACAACTGGAAGCTGGCTTGACTGATACTGCGGTGCTAGCTGTGAAGACACTGTGAAGCTGCAGATCCCTTTAAAAAACTGTATCTTGAGGCAGAAGCAAGCTATAACACTGAGGCAGTAGCAGGCTGTTAAGAGACAAGATAGACAGGCAGGCAGGTGGGCAGGATATCTCACAAAACGCCAGGCTAAAGATTCAACACAGAAGTGGCATTGATATAGACAACAATATTCGAGCGCTGTGCTAAACACAGTGCTCATTTTTAAAACCCCCGCCACTGACGTCACGTGTGATGTCAGCCAGCCGTGATTGGCCGAGAACCCGGAAGTGCTGGGCCCCAGCACTTTCTGGCAGCCATAGGCACCTGAGTCATGAGCGGTACAGTTATGAGGAAGCTGACGCCCGTGACACCCATGATAGACTGGATCAGTAATCAAGTTGCCAGTTGGTCTCCCTGGTGCCTGTCTATCTGCTGTCCTGATTCTGCAGTGATTCCAGTGTCTAATACCTCTTTGTTTCCTGAAGGTTTATCTTCATTACCTTCTGAATATCACAGTTTTCAAGATGTATTCTGTGAAAAGGCTGCCGATTGTGTACCTCCTCACAGAAATTACAACTATCCAATTGAGCTTCTTCTTGGCACCTTTCCTCTATGAGGGATCGTTATATGTTATCTGTCCCTGAGACTGAAGCCATGTGTACCTACGTTCAGGAAAACTTTCAAAAAGAGTTTATCATACTTTTTACTTCCCCAGCCAGGGCTAGCTTCTTTTTTGGAAGGATGGGGACTCAGACCGTGTATAGACTTTAGGGACATAAATAAGATTACAGTTAAGAATACCTATCCTTTACCTCTGATCTCTGATTTTCTGAAGGAGGCATCTATTTTTTCTAAACTTTACCTTTTGTGGGGCTTACAATTGTATTCAGATCCAGCAAGGAGATGAATGGAAGATAGCCTTAAACACCCATTAAGGGTATTATGAATACATGGTAATGCTCTTCAGTCTATGTAATGCTCCTGCAGTTTTCCAGGAGTTCATGAATGACATCTTCCAGGATTTTTTAGGCTGCTCAGTGGTGGCCTATCTGGATGACATTTTCATTTTTTCCAAGTCTGTCTCTGAGCATATAACCCACATTCAAGAAGTTTTCTATCGCTTCAGAGAAAATTCCTTATATGCTAAATTTGAAAAATGTCAATTTCTTGGTCCCAAGATTACCTTCTTGGGGTATGTTACTTCTTTATCCTGTATCAGATGAAACATCTACTGGGATGAATCGCTTCTCACTAAGGTATATTACAGCATATGTAAAGATGTAATCTGACTATAGTTCTCCTTTAATATAGAAATGTTTCAATGTGTCTTAGGCTGTAAAAACCTACTCTTATTTGTCAAAAATGGAGAGATAAACACATGTACAATGAGGTGTATGTTATTCTTAGCTAAATTTGTCGCATTGGAAGTAGATTTTCTGTCTAAGTCCCACCTCATTGCTTCAGCAATAAAATGTTCTTCATTCACTGCGCTTGATGGAAATGTTAACCTTGGAACAGTAAGATATTTCCACCACCAAAATTATACTTCCTTGCTTGATCAGGTGTCCCAAATTTATGAGCCATTTTTGAAGCAGTTTAATGCGATTTGAATTTCAGCTGTGCATCCTTGTGTGACAGTGGTGACTGAACATCTCTGCTTTCCTGAAGTGTTGTGGTCTTTAATATCTTACTGTGCAGCCATCTGCAACAGAAGTTTTACCTGTCCTTCTTGGATGACATTCGTGCTATCCGTCAGCTTTTTGTGAATAATGACACCTAAGATAATACTGCAGCATTTTACCAGATGTAAAATGTAAGTTAACCCACTGGCTCTTATAGAGTTCTTAAAGGTATTCATTTCATTTATTTTGCATTGCAAAACTCCTCAGGAGTGAAAGAGTTAATATATTTGTACCTCCAATCAACTCGTCATCTGGGTATTTCTTCCATCACATACTCTTTCTGCAATGGTAAGAAAGAAATCATATTTGAATAAATAAGACCTTTGTTTTTGACACCATGACCCATCGAACATGTTTATCTACAGCTTGGAATCAGCAGGGTTAGTTATGCATTACAAGGTGAACTTCTGAATACTGAAGAGTAGATTGTTCTCTTTATTTGTCCTTAAAGAATGGATGTGAACGCAGGATTACTGGAGTAAACTTGTTTTTTTCCTTGATCTCAGGCACATAGAAAATGCACATTATAAAAGATGCCTTCTTTTCTTAGTCCCTGGTGTAATTCACAGCCCAGCGTTGGTATTGAATGAATTTGTATGAAAAAAGGTTTTTAAGTAAACTAATAAAATGTTTATTAGTTGCAGAGCTTGTGTGTTAATCAGTAAAACAACTAGTGTCTTTCTTACCTGAAGTTGACAGACACAATACTTAAAGGGCAAAATTTATTAAAATCGAAAATGCCATTTTCGATTGAAATATTTCGAAAATGGTATTTTCGATTTTAATAAATTTCGCCCAAAATGTTAACAGCCTGTTAATAACAGGGATACATTACCTGGAAACATACAACATTTATATATAATCTAATAAAGAGCATGAAGTCTAATGTCCAAATAAGACAAACAAAAAATAATTGCTGTGAATCAGTGATTTTTTTTGGAAGTAAATATTTGCCGGTACCTTTTGGGTGGACGTGCAGGGGGGGGGGTGTGTGTGCTGTCGGACCTAATGGTGCGAGCGGGGGGGGGGGGGGGGTGG
>JAKJJM010016544.1:0-15427 GCA_021901965.1 Pipa carvalhoi | reverse complement strand
GAAGCTGACAGCAAGTATTAACTCTTTCCTAAACCTTTTTTTAACTATTTGTGTCAGCAATTGGCTTAGTATAAAGGAGTTTTATATGTATGTGGGCAGTTATAGCGGCACTATAGTTCTACTTTAACATTGAACTTAGTCCAATGATGAAACTGAAGTCTTCAGAGAAAACCATCTGTTGCTCGATAGAAAGATTTCTATCACATCCCAAAGTAGAATCAAGTGAATATCAGCACCCCAAAGACTGTAAAACTCGCTCCTTTATTATTTAAAGTTAACATCTGGCACAGCAGCCATGATACAAAGTAGCACTTATGCGTTTCACACCAAAGGTTCTTGATTGTAATTTATTATTATTTTAACTTTTGCTTAATTATATTTTATTCACTTTTTAATTGCATTAACTGTCACTTTAAGATGCACAACCTACCATTTAAAAGTGATCCTTCTTGGTTACTCTGTATCTATGATTAAGCGCTCTTGCCGTGGAACGCATAAGAGCTACGTTGTATCATTGCTGCTGTGCCTGATTTTAACTTTAAATAATAAAGGGGCGAATTTTATAGTCTTTGAAGTGCCGATATTCATTTGATTCTAGTTATTAAGCCAGATCTATGTTTAATAGCAAGTAAGTCTCCAACTCTCCCCATTTATGCCTGAGCCTGTTTTCTAGTTCTTTCTTCCAGGGTGACATCTTGTATTTTTAAGAATTAATCTTTCTATTTGAGCCTTGTTTTGTACATATGGGAATCGAGAAGTCTTGTCTATGCCCTGTAAACTCTTGGGATAAAGACTTTAAAAGGAAAGTCTGGGTTAACTTGTTTAATTGCACAAATCAATCCATTGGGAAGCAGGGTTTTGGCAAATATTCCTACTAACAGTATGGGTTTAGTGAACCCATCACACATAAATTGTATTAGTGCTCTCTAATATTAAATACTAAGGGTGAAATTTATAAAGATGGTGAAGATCGATTTCGACCTTCTAGAATTTTATCGATGTTAAAAAAAACGGGCGCCCGATCGAAGAATGTCGATCGATACTTTTTTCAAATCGATTTTTTTCTGATCAAAACATTTTGATCGATATTTATCGATATCTTATCAATGGAAAAGTGCCACTAGCGCTTATGGCACTTTTTCCATCGAAAAATATCAATCAAAATATTTTGTTCGGAAAAAAATTGATCGAAAAGTAACGATTGATATTTTTTCGATCGAGCGCCGTTTTTTTTTTAACATCGATAAAACTCCAGAAGGTTGAAATCGAGCTTCACCAGCTTTATAAATTTCGCCCTAAAAAAGAGGGCAGTTTTGAGAGGTGGGCTTATGGATGAAAGCACAGGACAACATACTGTGGGGGGCGTTGCTGCTTCTGCTACCACCCACTTTCAACTTCCCCTGTTTGCTCACTTGTCTACGTACTTTTCTGCCACAATGCCCAGATGCCAGTATTTTAAATTAGGGGCACTACTCTACTGGGTGGTGTAGTTTGTGAAGATGTCCTGGGTAACAGGTAAAACTAAAAAAAAAAAAAAAAAAGTCTCTGAATAAAAATATTTTTATTGAAATGAAAAAACAATCTTCTGCCATTATCTTCATATTAGCCCTTCGAGAAGGAAACCCATACAATTTGTTCATTGCAGGCATTTTAATTGCCTGCATTTTACTTGTATTGAAGGTTGCGAAGTTATTGTAACTAGTGTGATAGGCAGCAGCCTTGCTTTGTCATTTTTTATTAATTTACCTCCTAAATATTACCTTTCTGCACTGAAATAGAAGAACATTCATTTTAAGTATTTCGCAGGTCTCTTACAAAGTTCAGTTTTTATTGTATTGTAGAAGAATATCTTATTGTAACTACAGAGATTCGGAGAGAACAATTGTTATAACACATCTGATGCACACACACCCCCACACACACACAACCACCCAAATCAGTTTTACCAATAAGAAAATTATGCTGTGTACAGTGTGTGATATAGACATAACTCTCTAGCCCCGCCCCATAGCCCTGCCCCCATGACCTCCAACGCCCCTGATTGGACATCGGCAGGTTATGGGATTGGGTGCATTCGCTCTTCCCCCTTTGCGGATCTTTAGGAAAGATCCGCCGGGGGAGGAGGGAGCGATATGACTCCCTTCCTAAAACACTGGATTAAAGTGATGATACGTACATCTCTAATAAACAATTGGATAGAAACATAAACTTTAATTCTGTTTAAGGATACAGTCTACTTGTAACTCTAGACCCTATTTTAAAAATGGACTTGAAATAACATAAGAAAAATGCAGAGAAATTGAAAAAAAAAAAAACATAAGGTCAAATATTGCAAAACTACCAGACAACACGGCATTTTATGTCACAAACATCTGTTTTTAAAATAAATGGGAAACCAATAAAAAGTTATAAAGTTCAAAGAAAGAAATGGAATTGAGTTTTTATTCTACTAATAATGTTCTCAGGCTTATTCCCGTAGTAAAGTTGCAACTGCGACAGTAGCAGTCTATTGCAACTGTCTTTAGCTGGTGAATTCGCACTTTTACACGACAAATTTGGACTTTAGAGAACAACCCCCTTTATTGGAAGTATGCAGTTTGCAGAGGAACTGCTCCCAGGAATTGCAAAATAATATCACAGGCTTAATAATGAATCTCTCTGATAACAAGAGCCCATGTGATACTTTAAAAAGCAGTTGGCAAAACTCATTGATGTTCCCTTTAATTTATTAAAGAAAATGAATTTGCATATATTTCTCATTGCCCTATATCCCCTTACCATTTCAGAAAGTCACATCTGCTTGTGGATCTGTCTTGGGTCCACTGACAAGCTATTGTCACTTATGCTCAAGGCTAAAATGTCAAATACATTTAGCAATTCATTTCCGCTCTGTGTGTCTTTGATAATCTCTTATTCATTGCAGTTCTTCCTTTGATTTTGTCCTGTGTATGTTTCAAATTCACTACAATCATAAACAATCCAACACCACATTTAAAAAAAGATAAAACAGCTTATAGTTCATTATATGTATTTCCTAAATCAGTGATGCATTACAGTTCAAGTTAACAGTATTAAAACCTCTAGAGTAAAGGGATCAGTTTGGTAATTATGTTAATGGAATCAGTTAGGTTTTACAGTAACACTTGGGAAAAGTAGTTATAAAGTGTGCCAGTACCTATTAAAATGTGTCCTTTCACAATGTGCTTTATCAACAGCTGAATGTGGAGCATCTGAAACAAGTAATGAAGGAATTTTGCTGTCTCCAAAATATCCACTGAACTATGAAAATAACCATGAATGTATCTACAGCATTCAAGTACAGGCAGGCAAAGGAATCAACATTTCAGCCAGAACCTTTCACTTAGCACAAGGAGATGTATTAAAGGTAAGTTATTTGGATAACAGTTGATGCATTGGGAGGAGGTCCTCGAGGAAGCTTATTTATTTTGTCAAATACCGGATATTCCTGCAATAAATGTTTGATCAAGGGTGAAATTTATGAAAGTCGAAAAGGCCGATTTCAGCCTTTTCGAATTTTATTGATGGTACAAAAACGAATACTGAAATATCGATCAATACTTTTCAATGGATATTTTTCGATCTGTTACCGCTGGGAAAGTGCCATAAGCACTTATGACACTTTCCCAGTGGTAACAGATCGAGAAATATAGATCAGAAAAAAATGATCGAAAAATATTGATAGATATTTTTCGATAGGTACCTGTTTTTTTTATGATTGATAAAACTTGAAAAGGCCGAAATCATCCTTTTCAAGTTTTATATATTTCACCCTTAGGGTGAAATTTATTAAGCCCGTAAAGACTTGATTCAAGTCCTTACGGGCTTAATAAATTTCGCCCTATGTGTGTGAAATCTGAACTCTTAAGGGTTTTTGAGTGACTTTTGCCTTTCGTGACTTTATACTTACTTATTTTACATACTACTGTCCATGAGATACATAACTGGTCTTAGAGATTGTTGGACATCAACAATGATATCAGCTGAATGGAAACCCCCACAAATAAAATCTGGGCATGTATTAATTTTTATATTTAATCTAAAAATGAACTGACCAGACAATTTATCTAAAATTATTTCCTATTTTCTGCTTGTGAGAAGTCTGAATTGACTGCACATTGTTTCCATTATCCCTCTTACTTACAGGTTTTTATGTCTTGTTTTTTTGGGGGCTTATAGCAGTTGGTAATCACTAATCATAGTCATAAACATATAGACAGACTTGACTTTAGCATCATAGAGCACATACAGCTCACTGTGCATTTCAGTGGGAAAATGTACATGGCTCTATGAGATAGATACTGAATTCAAGCCTGATCCAACTGTATAACTAAACAATTCTACTGATGATATCAAAATAATGTCAGAATAAAATACACACAATTAGTTTGCTCTTTTGAAAAGCCCTCTGTTCTGCAATTTAGCTGATGGTCATTGTCATTTTTGAACATATGTAATTAATTCTTCAGGCTGATGAACAGAAAAAAAAGTTGGAAAAAAATAGATTCTCTGTTAAGTAATTTTCATTAAGATTTAGTCTGATTTCACAAAACTATGTGCTGCTTGAATAGTTTTTCAAGAGCAGTTGTCTGCACCTCAGACCTCATTCTAAGTTCATTTCAGAAGTAATTTATCTTGTTGCCTAACACTGTTCTGCTGGAGAGCCCTTAGGCAAAATGATCTTTTGGGCTTACTCAAATTAATAGGATTATGTTTACGAATTAAAAAAGGTAGGTAACTGACCATTAGGCTGCACATTTCAAGAACTTTGGCAATTAGCATACAGCATCTGACTATAAAATTGAACAGCTGGAATGAAATTGCTTCACTTAAGCATCCATTCGAAAAACTCGTCATCATATTTTCTTCCTGTTTCTTAACGTTGATTAATAACAACTAGAAATCCTGAGCGCATTTACATAGGAAAACAAATATATATTGTAAAAAAATGTGTTTGTTTATTTCACCGCATGCCTGTTTATCAAACAATGCTAACATCTCTCCATGTGCATAAACAAAAATCCACAGAACATGGGACATGCCGTAGGCACCCTATTGATAAACCAGTTATTTTCAGAAAATTATTTTCTGTTCTGATTTATATACAAGTTTTCTCAAGCGTGTGTGATTAACTTACCAATGTAATCATTATTACCACCAATTTTATGCATACTACTGATTTAAGGTGATATGCAAGATTTGCAGCCTAGTATTAATGACATACATTTCTGTATAGATTCCAAGTTTGATTCATGTTGAAATTAATATTAACTTGGAAAAATGAGCACAGAAACATGCAAACATTGGTGAGACAAACCATGCTTCATGGTTTATGTATGAAATGTTGGACATAGCATTGATAGAGAAGCAGGTATATAATAATTAAAATAATAACATCAAACTATACCTTACCCATACCTGTCCTCATACATGATTGTAACTATAGGATTTGACTGGTTACACTATTAGAGCAGATCTACTGAGACACTAATCATCAAATTGCAATTTATGAAAAACAATCGTATTGTTGATGCATGGGGATCATAGAAAACCCCAAAGAAGACCAGCAAGCTCAAGAAACAGATCCTCATCAAACACATTGTTAACAGCCAGACTGCACTCATTTGTCACTTGATTGATTTAAAAATAATACATTTTATAAACGTCAATAAACTCAACCAGATGAAGACTTAATTAATGCGTTAAGGAATTACTTAACTGCCCACATAGTAAAACAATCTTTCCTATTCTGGTGAATAAACCATCTTTTTTTCCCCCTATTTTTGCAGATGTCTTTATGGCATCTGCAAAATTCTAATTAAGCAAAGTTAATTATGACTCCTTGTATTGACCTTCAACGTATGTTCAGATATATTTATGACCAATGTCTGATTATTTTTACATTCTTCTTTTTTTATTATCTGCATTAGATTTAAGCTCAAAATGTATGGGTTTTAGATGTGTCATAACCATATAATATCCAAGGATTTAATATGTTAGAAAAATTATGCTTGACTGAATCTGCTGTTTTGCAGGGTAAAATGTTCTAAGACATCACTAATTCAAAGCTATCTGTCTGTTGCAAATTAATCTATAAAATGGGTTACAGAGCACTGGACCCCAGAACTGATCTCTGTGGGCATTCCAAAGATCAGGTCTGAGGCTACTTGCCTAAACTTCACCAAAATTTGAAATATGACCAGATAATACCATCATTGATCCAGGTTTAAACTTGGCCATGTGCAATTGTTTAAATAAAATGGTAAAAAAAATAAACGTTACTTAAATCCATATAGATTACATCAATTGCCACAATCCTGATTACTACTTGGAAATAATCAAGTTCATTGCGCTGAAATGGTACTTGTGGGTATTTTGTCATCCTTTATTCATATCATGCTTATGTATTCTGCAGGACTTAACAGTGAATATTTAACTATAAACATCAGTCCCCGCTCCATTGGAGCTTAAAATATCCTCCCCTACCATATGCATGTAAACACACATACTATAGGCAGTTCAGTTAGAAGTCAATTAACCTAGCAGTATGTTTTTAGCCTGAGGAAACATAAACGAACACAAAGAGAACATACAAAATTCATGCAGATGCTGCTTTGTGTCTGTTTGAACATAGGAAGCAATGCTTATCATTGAGCCTCAGTAGGTGTATACATGAAAATGACTGAATTTGCTCAGCTGTGTGCTTATGTTAAATTTTCTTAAAGGGATATATTCCACTGAATGCAATTTTAACATCACTTGGAGAAGACAAAATGTACAGTATTCATTTGTGAAGATTAATTATCAAGCTTTCCAATCACCATTCCAGCAATGGGCCTAACCCTTGGTTGGTGATGCAGACACCGAGATAGTAAGAAAGCCATTATAAACCTGCCAAAGTGTGAGGTGTACATTCCAAAACAAATATTAGAATATTCAGGGATATACCTAAAATCAGGCAGGGGCAGAAAGCGTAACAGTGAAGGTATAAGAGATAAGATAAGATAAAATTCAACTTTATTGTCATTGATCCAGCACAAGTACACACCAGTGAAATATTACACTTGCATCTACACCACTATCACCATACATATAATAACTAATTCACAGCACATAACACTTTACATAACTCAGAATGTTAGAAATTAATTCAAAATAACCATTGCCTCAGGAAAAAACTCTTCCTTAATCTGCCAGTACAAGAGTACTGGCATCTATTACGTCTGCCAGATGGTAAAAGACAGAACAGGTCATGGTTCAGATGATATCTATCCTGAATACATTTTTGTACTCTACTCAAACAGTGATTACTATAAATGTCCTCTACTGAAGTTAAATGGGTACCAACAATATGTTGGGCTGTTTAACTATTCTTTGGAGAGCTTTATGATGGGATACAGAACAATTTCCATACCATACTTTAATACGGTATGTAAGAATGCTCTCGATAGTGCACCCATAGAAGTCTACTAATATCCTAGACACACGTGCTTTCCTAAGGCTCCTTAAGAAATAAAGTTGTTGTAGCCTTTTTGATGGCCTTGATGATTTTAAGGTCCAAGTAAGATATTTTGATATATGGACTCCCAGGAACTTGAAACTGTCAACAGGCTCAACTTCATCACTATGGACAAGGACTGGGGGTATCCTCATTTGACTCTTCTTTTAAAATCCACCACTATCTCTTTAAACTTTTGTGCATTAAGCAACAACATATTTTGATCACACCTGGATACCAGGTTCTGAATCTCTCACATGTAGGCAGTGTCATCATCCCGTTTTATAAGATCCAACACTGTGATGTCATTAGCGAACTTTATTAGCAAGTTGGAATCGTGCCTGAACAAAGAACAAAGAATGGACTTAACACACAACCTTGCAGCACACCCGTGTTCAGGCTGATAGAGGAAGATAAAGAATTATTCAATTCAACAGTCTGAGAGTTATTGGTCAAAAAATCTGTAATCTAATTTTGCAGAAATTTGTCAATACTGAGGTGGCTAAGTTTCAAAGTCAGCCTAGATGGAATAATAGTATTAAATGCTGAACTAAAATCAATGAACAGCATTCTGACATATGAGCCCTTATCCTTGAGATGTGACAGGGCTGCATGTGGGGCCATAGCAATAGCATCCTCTGTGGACCTATTCCGACAATAAGCAAATTGATGTGGATCCAGTGTAGCAGGCAAACTTGTCTTTAAATGAGAACACCAGTCTTTCTAGACACTTTGCAACAATGGAGGTTAGTGCTATTAGTCAAAAATTGTTTGGATCAGAGGCAGTAGGAGATTTAGGTACAGGCACCATGATGGCAGATTTAAAGATGGAGGGAACAATGGCCTGGGCTAATGACAGATTAGAAATATCTGTAAAGACTCCTGCCAGCTGCACAGCACAGACTTTAAGCTTCCAGCCAGGCACTCTGTCGGCGCCATCTGCTTTCCTTGCATCAACCTTAGATAAGCCAGCACAAACATCCATAATGGAAAGTAATAATGGTTTCTCATTTGATGTAGGATTCCCTTTCAAGAGCACAGTAGTATTTAAACGATCAAATTGGACATAAAAGATGATCCTGGAAGACTTACTGTTAAGTTGTTTGCATTAATATTTTACTTATGCAGGATATCAAATCAAAGTATTTCAAAGTCCAATTTAAATCAAAGTGACTAAGCAGGATACAGTAATGGGAATTCTTCAACAGGAGCAAACTTTCTAAAGCTCGAGTAACCCATAGAAGCCAATCAGCTATTAGTATTCACAGGTGTAGGGAAACAAGAATTCCGAAAGACAAAGGATTAGAAGCTATGGGTTACTAGACCTCTGTGAATGATTGCTCTAGTTAATCAGTAACCCCAGTGAATGTTTTCTATCAAGATCATATCTGTTTTGCAATCTTAAAATAGTTTCCTAATTCTAATGTCATGTTTTGCAGATCTATGATGGGAAAGACAACACTGCTCACTTGTTGGGAGCTTTTACAGCATCATCTTTAAGAGGACTGACTCTAAGCAGCACATCGAACCATCTGTGGCTGGAATTTAACTCTGATTCCGAAATGACTGATGAAGGTTTCCAGTTAGTCTATACGAGTAAGCACTGTACAATAAAATAAGTAATAATAATAATAATAATAATAATAATAATAATAATAATAATATACAAATGTTTTATACTACGCCATGCAATGCTGTCAGCGTTGGTACTTTTTTTATAATGGCATAAAGAGTTTTACTTATATTGCATTAATTTAATTATAAGTGTTTTAGATATCTATGGGTACATGAACATAAAAATTTGATTTAGATTTATATGATATAATATATATTTAAATATATACATTTTTAATACAGATTAGGTTATGTTTCTTTTCACATTAAAATTCAACAAAATAAAAAAAATAAACAGAATTCAAATATAATGAAATAATACAAAATATAACATTCATTGTGAAAAATTGGAAACAGTTTAAGTGTCTTCAAACATATTTAAAATTGGTATTTTAAAATAATCCATAATGTTTCGTACTGTCTTCCTACAAAACTAAAAAAAGTAATATAATTTTTTTCTTATTTTAAGTTTCTAAATAACAGCTCTGTTCCTGAATATCCAAAATCTAGAGCCCACAATCTGAATCTAGATAATATCAATGCGACAGTACAAATCATATGTTACATACATGACCAGAGAAGGGCAAATTCTTAATCAAACAACCCTGTTATTTTATAGGTGCCATTTCACAAGTGAAATATAATAAACTTGCAAGCCCTTTACCTAAAATACAGTTCTCTACCATTTCACAATGATTTAAGGTGAATCTCTTTCAGTAATGTGTCTCTGCGTCAACATTTCTTGTGTAAAAGTCTAGATCAGGGTAGAGACCATCAAGGGCATATCAAAAGAAGGTCAGGCTATAGTGCAGAACAAGCACCAAACCCCTCTCCCAGCAGCACTGACCATCCTGTACCCCCTAGGCTCAGTAAAAAGAAACTTAGTGGGACTTGGGGAGCACTGGTTAAAGAAAAGGTTGCAAAAGAGTTGTCGGACCCCCTGTATGTTCAGCCCAATCACAGCCACTACTGCTGCCCCTATTTGTACGCCACTGGAGACTACCCTGTCTTTGTTAAAGAACCATTTATATATATATATAGAATAAGGTTCTATGTGAAGGTGCCATAAAAATCCTTAAACTTTGCAGCATTCCTTTTCTAAAACAAATAGAAACATTTCAACTATAATTATTTCCATTCAGTAAAAAAAAACAAAATATTTTCCTTTGGGCAAAACTAAATGTGACTCTAATGCTTTCTTTTTGGAATGATTTGATTTTCATTTTTTTTTTTCAGACCCGATTAAATACTTAGAAAGTATGATGTTATTTAATCAAATCAGCTGAAAACGGTAGTCGCCATATTTAATAATCTGTCAGAAACATTCTCTTTCCATTTTTACAAAATACATGTGTCTTCTCTTTTATCCATTGTTTTATTTAGGGAAGTTTTGCTTTGCGAATAGTAAATATATACATCTTTGGACACTGACAATTAAAAAGTTGTGATTAAAAAAAGTTAAGTTAAGAGAGTTATTTATCAAAGTACAATTTTGTAAGGTACTGATCTTGAGCTCAGGTCTCCACAGTCGCAGGCAGCAGCCTTACAGTGTTTGCCACTGAGGGAATAATATTCTGCTTGGTTGTTTTCTAGTATTAGTTTCCTTTTGCACTTGCCTTGTTTCTAGCTGGGACTGAATTCAACCAATCATCTTCAGCCTTTCAGAGTGTCTGAACTCAACCAATCCCAGCAAAGCTTCTGGTATATAAGGCTGCTAGTTTTACTAAGACTTTGCCTGAGCAAAGTTTCTCTTTTGAGTCCTTCCTCTGGCCTAGAGCTGATATCACTTGAGCTGTATCCTGTGTTCCTGGTGTCCTGTGTTCCTGTATTGGGTATCCTGTTCCTGGTATTTTGTGTTCCTGTATCCATTTTCCTGCATCCTGTGTTCTTGTATCTGGTATCCTGTGTTCCTCTATCCAGTATCCTGCATTCCTATATCCGGTATCCTGTTCCTGGTATCCTGTGTTCTTGTATCCAGTATCCTGCATCCTGCGTTCCTGTATCCAGTATCCTTTTCCTGTATCCAGTATCCTGCATCCTGCATTCCTGTATCTCGTATCCTGTTCCTGGTATCCTGCATTCCTGTATCTGGTATCCTGTTCCTGGTATTCTGCATTCCTGTATCCTGTTCCTGAGTCTGGTGTGTCCTGTATCCTGCCTAAGCTGCCATGTGGAGAAGCTCCCCTGGGATCCGCGAACTGTGGGCATTTCGCCGCGGGAACCACTGGTGAAGACCGGGTGTCCATTAGATTCCATTCCCCAAATGGATCTTGTTCCATCCTCCGCCGTCAGTGGACCTGCTACAAATTCACAACCCTAACAAATTTCACCTCAACAAGTGAATTTGCCACGCTTCCCATTCAGTTTGTCTAAATCAAGGTCAATTGTGAATTCACGTTGTAATGAAATGTAATGGTCAGGTAGTGATTTTTGTGAATTGTCAAGTGAATATTAATGATGGAATATTGTAACAAATTCATCATAAATAGATGTATTGAAGCAGTCATCTTTAGATGGATCTGTTTACAATTGTTTTTGACATTCATTTCAATTGCAGGCAATTCCTACGTCATGTTGTCACTTGGCAACCATATTTGTGAGGCCTTTTGAGCAAAATGTCAACAGACTAACCTGTCATAAGCCCCTAATTTGGCCAAATCCACATTTTCATGGCAGTGCATGTTTACAAACTGACACATAATGAATACCTAAACTTTTATCGTTTTTGCGGTGGACTGATGCCAAGTTGTGCATAAGTATGCTGACAGTGTAAGTTGTGTTGGGTGAGAATTTGCCACATCGGGAACAAATAGCAATCTTTACTAAATAAGTGAAATTGTCAAACTGTGACAAGTTCATGCATTTAAAGGACAATTCACATTTTGATCAACGTGTCCCTAAAAAAACAAATTAGAATTATTTTCTTAGAAAATGATTTGATTTATGCTTATAACTTACTTGCATAACCAACTTGATAAAATCACAAAGGAGATAGTTTAATGGAGACACAGTGAAGCCTAGCATAAAAACTGACTGGAATACAACAGTCTATTATTAATCTCTTGCAACAATGGACACAATTATGAGTTAAACCTATTCTGTTCCTAGAGGTATCTTTCTGCAGTTCTTCCTATGATAAAGGTCATCTCATAGAAAGCATTTCCTCTCATATCCTAATCAAGCCCCTTCCTAGGCAAATCTCCTGAGTCAGTTACCAATACCCAGGCTTTCTCAGAATAAAACTCAGGGACAACACAAAAAACTGAAAATACTTAACTAAAGATTAACTGAAGACTCAATCATGTTTGTATTTGTACATGTATTGTTCTTCATAATTTTTGCTTTTATCGGAATTAACTTTTTTTTCATCCAACTTTAGGTTTTGAACTCTCACATTGTGAGGACCCTGGCGTGCCACAATTTGGATATAAAATCAGTGATCAGGGACATTTTGCTGGCAGCACAATCATTTATGGGTGCAATCCAGGATACACTCTCCATGGCAGCAGCCTTTTGAAGTGCATGACAGGAGAACGAAGAGCATGGGATTACCCTTTACCATCATGCATCGGTATAACATTGTTTTAGAAATATCTATTTTTGGCTTATTTTGGCGGAACGTTTACTAAAGTGGAAGTCTCTAATAGCTTTAAAATAAATAAAAATAACATATAGCTTTGAACTGTGATTCTAAATACAATGCAAATTGAAAGCTTATTGTTGATTACATAGCAACCCAACTCACAATGATCAATAACTTTATTTCAGTTTATTTATTCTACTTGTCTGTTTACCAAAATGTTGAGGAAATACATAAAAAAAGCTTACAAAGTTGGGGGAAGACTGTATTTTCTGCAAACTCTACATAAAAATTCATCAATAGCTAAACATACCATAATGAATCAATGTCACATAAATAGTCAACCTCGACAGTCTTCTTTAACTAAATAGTTTTCTATAAAAATAGATTTTAATTTTTATTTGTGTCATCGGTGCCTCCAGTTACAGTCCATCACTGTAAGTCCGCAAATAGGAGAATTAATAAAAAGAGAAAGAATGTTTAATTGTTTTGTAGACTATAAAAAAGAGTTAACTTTTTACCGAATAAAAAAAGAAAACATTATTATTATCTGTAAACTAAGAGATGGTTAAAATTTACAAATATATTCCATCCGGAATTATTTTTTTGAACATAATTACGACATTTTCATTTCATATGCTACTATGTGCTGAACTGTGTGAATTATGTTTTATTATCCTTTTTATTTAAATTAGCTGAATGTGGCGGTCGTTTTAAAGGAGAATCATCTGGTAGAATATTATCACCTGGATATCCTTTTCCTTATGACAATAATCTGCGTTGCACATGGATAATTGAAGTGGACTTAGGAAATATTGTAAGGTAATACAATTCCAGGACTGTCATAAAAAATATTTCATATTACTTTCAAATATTATTCATCAATGCATTTTATAGGATTTTTATCTCTAGTCTGTGGTGCTAAGAAGAAAAATCTAGAACTCTGCTTAGGTTTACATCTCACTTTTACTGGTACTGTAAAATGCATTTTATTTTAGAGATTATTTTTTTTTAAGTGGGTAGTAACCAGATTAGTTTATCTTGAGTGTCTTTTAGTTTCTTCTTATTTCTGCATCTACTGTTGCATTATAGTTGACAGCCCTTGCTTCTTTGCTCTTCCAATAAACCTCCTTATCTCTTCCCAATGGCCAGCTGTCAAAACAAATTCTGTGTTAAAACAAAGTGGATTGTGAATATGGACTGGTGGTTTGGTTAAAGTTCAAAAATAGAGAAAATGAATGAACACCAATTGTGTAATCAATAGGGGTGGTACAAGGTCATGTATGTATTTATATAGCGCTGCTATATTATGCGACACTTTACAGATATTCATCATTCACTGCCCCATGGAACTTACAATCTAGATTGCCTATTCAGTCACACAAACATTGGATTGTGGGAGGAAACCCACGCAGGTGCAGGGAGAACATACAAATTCCATACAGATGAAGTAAAGGGTGGCAGTGAACCCAGAACCCAGCACTGCAAGGCAGCAGTGCTAACCACTGAGCCACTGCACCGCCTTAGATGTATGGCAACATCAAGGTAAACATAAAACAGCATGAAAACAGAATGGCACACACTCATAAGTTGCCTTTTACCTTACACTAATGGTCCATTAAAGAGGTTACATTATGAATGTGTGCCGTTCTATTGACTGGTGATTTGTTGCTTGGGTTGAACTAGTTTCTGAATAGCTCCTGAAATTGGTGACTTGGAAGGATAAAACAAATTCCTATATTTGTTTGTACCATAGTAGCTACTTAACTTATACATTCTCTTATATTATACCAATAACAAGTAATAACAGAACCTTACCTTTAATTAGATATCTTAATAAGGTGTGTCTTCTCACCATCTTGCTTAGAATGTTGGTCAGTTTACCAACAGCTGATGGACCTGAAGATGGGTTTCACTTGGATGTTTGAATAAAAGATCTGAATATTTCATTCCTTATGGGTGTGCAATGCTTTGCTTCACCATCCCTTGTATTAGGGGAAAAAAATAGCTATGGTAGTTTTAAAGGTGCTAAGTTAAGTATGGAGAGACATACAATATAAAATACAAATGCAAAATAGCAATGCTAAAACTGTGTTTATCTGATGTAGCAGATAAAATAATGGACGCATTTTCTCCCCACAGCCTCCAGTTTCTTGCATTTGATACTGAAGCATCACATGACATTTTGCGAGTCTGGGATGGACCACTTGAAAATGAAATGCTTCTAAAGGAAATAAGTGGTTCCCTTATTCCAGAGGGAATTCACAGCACCCTTAACGTTGTTACAATTCAATTTGACACAGATTTTTATATCAGCAAATCAGGATTTGCCATTCAGTTTTCAAGTAAGTTGAAAAATAAATAAATGCATTCAAAACATGCGCAACTGTACTGTTCACTGTAATCAGTGTTTACTATCATGGGGGCTATTTGTTTGGTTACCATATTCCATGTCAACCAATTACCAGTTTGCTTTCATCTATCTAGTGTAGCTAAAATAAATGTAACAAATACTAATTGGCTGCTACAGGTGATGATATTTTCGTATTGGTTTCAAAGCAAAAGCTCACCCTAAAGCCTGTAGTTTATATTCATATAACATGTGTTTTTGACATGTATGTATGTATGTATGTATGTATAATTTTATTTATAAAGTGCCACAAATTTATGCAGCGCTGTACAATTCAGCAATACAAATATAATACAGACATGGGAAA
>JAKJJM010016518.1:0-10653 GCA_021901965.1 Pipa carvalhoi | reverse complement strand
GGAAATCGAAAAATACCGATTTCCATAATGTGGAAATCGGGACCGCAGGAAAGTCGGAAAGACCTATAGCGGTCTTTCCGACTTTCTTAAATACCGCCCAGTGAATTGTATGGCAAAACAAATTCACATCAATGTAACCATTGTGTAAGTAATTAGTATATTGTCACTGTGATGGAGCAGATTGTCACAATGAATTCCAAGCATTGTCAGACATATAGTAACAGTAGCATATCATAGCAAGTTCAACATTTTGTATCAAAGTGATGTCCTCTTCACATGGATTTAAAGAGACAATGCCACCATAATTATATTTTCCTATTTAAATGGCAACACTTTGTCAATATGCTTGGATTATTTTAAGAAAGGACAATGTCATCATTTTGACATGTTTTTGTCACCAGGATTGTTACTGGAGAAAAGTTACATAGACTGCAACAATTGTATTTACATTTATTTCAATTGCAGGCAACTCCTAGCTCTAAATCCTTATTTTTCATATTAATATAATTTTAATACTCCAATGAGTTGGAAAAAAATGAGCATGCATTTGTATTAGTTTCTGGTTAATGTTTCCTTCAGTCTACTAGCTGGATGTTACAGCTGTTGTATCCTTAGCTCCTCCCTCTAAAACCCAAGTGCAGGTCTTTACTGCACATGCGCCTCACTGGGGAGTATGGGCTGCCTCATACTATTAGATTTTCATTGGAAATGGAGGGCAAATTCCAGAAGGAGGCAAAGCACAGCAATGTACTGTTATGCTGATTTAAACAATGACAGGCTGGCTGGCATATAAATTTACTAGCAGCTGATAAATGTATTGTCTCTTTAACATCTATTTTCCTTATACAGTTTATAGAGTATTTTTATGGGTTAAAAAATAAATAAATGGGTGCACTTATCAAATGGGAATAAAAGCATAGTACTGTTTTTGCTGTGGTACACTACCATTTTGCCATGATACCTATTTTCTAATTTTACTTTTTTTTTTTTTTTGTGGCAGTATGGGTTTTATCAGCACACAATTTATTTACACTTTGATTATTGGGGCTGTCGCTGGAAAACAGTAACAATATTTATAAGTTTTTAGAACAAACTCTTAAAGTCCGAAAAATGGTAAAGTCTGCGAAAACTGTTCATTTTTCAGTAAAAAAAAAGAGAAAATAATATATAATTTTCACTGACTTTACATCTGAGCAATACCCGCTAATGTTACTCATTCCCATCTCTGTGCTCTGTGTACTGTGAGGATATAAAAGCCCTACTGTAATATGCTGTAATATAGTATCACTACTCTTAGAGATATAATACTACAGGAATTATTTTGTGGATACGAATAGGTGTTGTACATTTGTCTCTATAGCTTCTAACCACAAATGCAGAGAGATTACTCAGCCCCAAGGTATGTCATTTGAATATGTGCATGTGTGCGGATTACACATGCCTGAAAAGTCTTTTTAATGCTGTGTACTCTGGCCAGCCTGTGATTGGCCCAGCAGGATCATGTGAGGGGCCTGGAATCCTGGAGTTGTGGCTGCTGGCACTCCTCTCTCACTTGAAGTCTTTCCCATTTCGGCTCCTTTGCAGCTTTTCACTTACAGAATAATAATAATTGGAACTGAGAAGGGAAGCTCAGTTGAGAAAAAATTGAATTTACAGAGCCGCCAAGATGCTGATGCAGGAGCCCTTGAGCCCAGCACCAGGTTGTAAACGTTTAAATTCAGTGTCACCTGAAGGGCAGGAATACTATGTATGCTTTGAAAAGAAAAGGAGATCCCCTTATAGAATGAGCAGGATTCTGGCTCGGCAGCAGCTTCTGGCTAAAATTCAGCAAGGTGAGTTACTCTGGGGTTTTATTTAACTTTATTTTTTTTAAATTTTTTTTACTGTATCCGGGACAATATGGTTACATAATAGCACTCAACTTCCTGGGATTAAAATTGTCTCCTCACTGGTCATATATTACATAACGCAAGTCATTAAGTGTCCCCATTTACAGAGATTTAACAAAACTACGACTCTGAGAATTGTAGTCCAAACAACTATTAGAGAATACTGTGGGGTTGGACATCTAATAACTAAAGAAATCGAAATGAAAGTAAAAAAATATTTTACAATCGTGTTCTCTTTTGTTTCGCACATATTCAGCGCTCTAAAAATTAATCAATAACAGAAAAAAGTAATGTTGTTGTAATACAGATATGTGAATCCAGTTGATACATTCTTTTGCACACCTGCTGCCATAAATTGTTATGAGTTAATATGAATTTCCTGTGATCAGATGATAATGGTGGAGATGTTTAACTCTTTTCGCTACTTGAAAAGCGATTGTGAAAATACCACAGTTGCAGTTAAATGTGGACCAAGTGCAAGGAATATATTGTAAATTAAATGTATTATGTATTTGTTTTATTCTATTTCAAAGTAACCCCATCTCAGTAATGCCAACTCTGGCTGATTATAGCAGTGCCCATGGAAACCACCTATGTTGCCAACATCTATATTTGGCCCTGGCATTTTACTGCTAATGCACATGATCATTTTATGGAAACTATGTGTTCTTGTGTTGTGATTTTGCCTGCATTGTTTGTGTTTATTCATTGCTGTATACACCACTGGCCAGTAATCAGTTATCAGTTTACCTTCCATTGGGAGATAGATTTATTTAAAATGAGGTTGACTGGCAAAAACAGTTGCTTCACCAGACATAGGATTTTTTGTTTTGTTTTTCCATATAAATGCTTTTATTAAAAATGAATGGTTCTGGCTGGTGTCTAATCCTTATAGGTGGCTCAGATGGAACAGATGGATACAGGTTCTAATGTATACATTGCAAGTTTATTTTTTTAACCCATTAATTTGTAATTTTATATTTTTTTCATTAGAAAAAAAGAAGAGCAAATATTTGTGAATATTAAAGGTGAAATACAGCCTTATTCAGCCACCCCCTTGTAAACTAGAACCTTTAATACACCTACTCCTTCTATTCTTTACTTTGCTGCCTGTTCCCTGAACTTTAAAATCCTCCCATTTCCGTTGTGCTTTTATGATCGATGTGTAGCCCTCTCCACTCTGCACCCCATGCTTTGTGTTTGGAAACGCACAGGGAAGGCATCAGTTAGTAATGTTCATGGCCACAGCGGTGTGTAATGTGTGTATGTAGTGCTTTACTGCGGAAGCATCACCACACAATAAAATACAAGTTGGTGGCCTTATCTTCTCCTATTGCTGAGAGCTTCTAGCAAGGGTTGCAGGCGATTGAGGGACTTTTTAGAATAAAACTATAGCAGTCAGTGTGGCTGCATGGTAACGTTTACACTATAGCAGAAACCAGCATTTCTTAAGAAAAACCTTTTTAATGAGCATTGGAAATGTAGTCATCATATACCAAGTATTCAATGGCAGAACGACGTGAGCAATGCAGAGTGAAGTTTTGTGGTAGGTTTGACTGTAAGGTTTTTGTCCCCAGGAAAATCTTGAAGACTAAACATACCAACACTGCCAGGAATAGTTGCCATTGGAGTTACAAGGAACATCCTTATTTATTGTTTAAAATACTGATTTTTGGTTGCAAAGCAATCCTTGTGGGATTGAGTTAAACAACCATCATTTCCATAGTAAACATGAAGAGAATGTGGTTGAACAAGGCAATCAAAAGCCCCCTGGGTCTTTTACAATGGACTGAGAGTTAAAACCTAGACTACAGTAAACATTGAGGGTGTTATTCTGTAAAGTCTGAATTGTAGTGTAAGGCTGGGTTCACACGAGCGTATGATGCGCAGCACATCATATGCTCGTGTGAAAATAAAAAAATACAGCGCCGTGCATCCCTATGAACTTACCTTGTTCCGGCCAGATGAGCGCATCAAGCACATGCATGCACGTGCGAACAGCGGCCGTATGCTAGCCGTCGCATTTTTGCTAGCCTACGGCTGGAACAAGGTAAGTATAATGGGATTCGCGTTTTTAGGCAGAGTTTCACGAGCGTTTGATGCGCTGCGCATCATACGCTCATGTGAACCCAGCCTAAAGGTCCAAATTCACCAGCTAAAGACAGTTGCAATAGACTGCTACTGTTGCAGTCGTGACGTTATAATGAGAATTTTGTTGCAGTCGCGACTTTACAAAGGAAATGTCAAAGCTGGAACTTTAAAAAAATTGCAGTGACTTTATAGTGGGAGAATTGTCGCAGTCGCGATCTTATAATGGGAATCCGCTGTCTGTGAATTCGACAGTCAAATTCTCACTTTACAGAATGACCCCCTGAAAGTAAACAAAGAGAGGGAAATATCATTCTAAGTAAACAAGGGGGTAAAAAAATCAGAACAATAATTAATCCATATGTTGAGATAAAAAAAAATGATAGGTTAGGGAGTATAGTGAATGATTAGTCTCTGTAAAGCGCTGCATTTTATTTTGGCACTATATAAATACGCACAATAAATAAAGAGATGATTAAATACTGTTCCTCTACTAACATTATACATAAATTAGAATTTTTTCAAGTAGCACAAGATTGGCATGGTCAAACCACGACTGGCTCAAAAAAAGGAAGAAAAGGGTTCTTCCTAATTAAAGGGAATATAAATAATCTGTGTCAAAATTAATAGCGCTAAATTGTACATTTATCCTATTCATCCCGGCTCACACTCTTTAGTGTACAAATTAACCCCTTGGTGCATAACTATCTATTTATATGTTATGCTGAAGTATTCACGATATATTCTGTCTGCTTTATTTTTATTTCTTTATTTTTTTACCAATGTGAAGATTTTTCACCCAACTTCAAAAAAGCAAAGCTGTAGCAGAAAGGTCCCTATTTTGCATGGTAGTATACTCCAAGAGTGTGTCTTGTCCCCCCACCCACCAAGCTTTGCAGGAAGGCAGCCAAGTATATAGCACAAAAAAAGGTGGAAGTGTTCTCATTAGAATCCACATGGAAACTGGGAACAAGGATGAAGGGGATTTTCCCTTTGAATCATTTTAA
The DNA here is from genome assembly GCA_021901965.1 of Pipa carvalhoi. Classification (NCBI taxonomy): domain Eukaryota; kingdom Metazoa; phylum Chordata; class Amphibia; order Anura; family Pipidae; genus Pipa; species Pipa carvalhoi. Next base: position 5,669 of record JAKJJM010016518.1, on the reverse strand, counting down.
AACAGTAAAAGTCTAGGATCCTTCCAAAATCCATAGAATTTGTGATTTGCCAGTGCCAATAAGTGCTTGAACCTGGGTCAAACAGAATGGGTTTTCTAAAGTCTTATATTGTTATTGTGCTTGTTCTGTAGTAACCCATCTGATTACATGAATTGATTCACACATGCCTATTGGAAACAAAATGTCACATTGTGCTAAAAAAGTAAAACGTCTAAGGAATTACAAAAAGAAACTAGAGTAATATCAAACCATTTTAATTGTTCAAAGTACAAAGGGTGACCTCTTGTAAAATGGATAATCTCAAGTGTGAACAGAGTGTGCCGCAAAAAACCTCCAAAACCCACCACGGATCAATCACAGATTCAACGAGGCCTGCGCTGCCCTGAAAAGTAAAAACATAAATGGTGTAGTATATCGAAAGTGGAGATAGCTTATCGTAAAGATGGGTACTCACATCTGTAGATTAGTCAGTGCGCATATATAGCATAGTATTTCATTTATCTCCTTCCAATCCAGACAGATAACGGTTGTCCACTCAATACGGATTCAGGATTGCATCAAAAATAAATTTATTATAATAAAAAGTTGACATTCACATAAAAAGGCAAATGCCTTTAAAACCATATAAATAATGGAACAAACACCACAATTTTAATTGTTCATATGCTTTGATATGCGAGTACTTTAAACTAAATTCTTTGTTATTGTATCTGATAAAAAAGCACTCACTTATTTATAGTCAGCGGCACTGTATTCAATTCATTTTCAGATAATACATATTTAGGTCTTGGATATAACAGGCCTACAAAGTGAAAGTAAAAGTATTTTTAATAGGTAAAAAAAATTATGATTTCTAGAAATGTTACTTAATTTTTTAAACTGCATCCAATACAGTCAACAGAATGATTTGTCTGCAGCACTAAGGGTGACCTAAATTGGTACATCCCTAGCGTCCAAAATATCTGCCATTAGTGAGTGTGATCTGTGTGTGATTGGAGGAGTTTTTCTCATTCATTGAATCTCAGGTGCTGATTGGTTCAGACTGGGGGCCCATCTTAGAACAATGCCAGCAACTACAGGCGAGTGAGAGTAGTAGCGAATAGAAATAGCAGTGGTAGAATCAGGAGCACAGTGTCCAATCGAAAAGCTCAGAATAAGAGTCTATGCCAAAACGGGTCAGACAGAAACTGAAACAGTCAGAAGTAATCAATTGAGAGATGTAATGGTAATTAATCTGGCACATAAGGTGGGGATAGTTGGCTATTTAACGCCTCCAGGTAGGCAGTAAAGTTGCAACTGGTGCGTTGTTGGACCTTAACCCTTAAGTACAGCTTCCAGACATGTGTTTTTCATATGCTTTTACACTAGATCACTCTACAGTGTTCAGGGGTTAGAGGAAGTAGAATGTAGCACCGTTTTCAGAGGCAGTAGAATGTAGCACCGTTAGTTAGTTAGAGGAATAAATGTTTCCCTGCTCTGCTCCTGTGACCAGCTTCATGTTCCTGGCAGAACTGTAATATGTCCTTTAGAAGTCACCAGGAAAGCGTGCACGGAAGGGTATGTATGTAGGTTGACACTTTACAACATAAGTGTGGGGGTCACTACACAGCATCAGGGGTGTGTGGGGCAGGACTGCACAGTATATGGGGTGTGTCTGATATCTGGCATATTTTTCCTAATAGTTAAACCACATTGCACAGGTTTATAATGAGAGTTTGAATATATGCAAATGCAAGCACTAATTGTTAAACTTGATCATGCGTTGCTAGATGTGGGTGTAGTAAAAGAAAGTGGGCATGGTCATTTTGGAAGCAATGTGGGACACAAATCTACCTTCTGCTCATGGTTAAATGATATCTTGTTCAATAATCTGCAAAAAAAGAACTACTCTTAGTGAAAAGCCAGCAAAATCTAAACTTATGAAAAAGAAAGATTAACAAAATTTTTTAAAACACATGGCAAAAAAATTCCAGTCTCATAATTTTGAAATGGAAATGTATTATTACATTCACCCCAATTATTTGGAACACAAAATGTATTGACCAGATCCATATGAGAAAACACACTATAGCATAATCATTTCATTTTTGTCATGTGCTTGAGAATAAAATATATGGATAATGTGCATTTCTGTAAGATTACTACAACATACAATATTATTGTCATAACGTTCAAAATTCCACGGTAAATGTAGCTGTTTCTGTGTTATGCATCCATTAATAAAGTAAGGCTCTAATAAGAGATGGTAATCCTGTTTTTTATCTGAAGATTCAAAAAGTAATTCTAATTGAGCTGGGAATATGTATTCATGTTTCACGTCACTGTCTGAAATCAACCTTTCTTATGCTTTGATGGTTATCAAAAGGATTCTTGAAGTTTTTGCTGGAATTGTTTGTTGTTGGTGTTAAAGATGAAAATAAACTTAAAGAGTTTCTGGGTCCCGATTGCCCTTGTGGAGGGATATCTAAAGATATAGTGCTCAGGACTAGGGGCCAAAATAAAATTACTATTGTGTTGGCAATGCAGTTATTCTTATTCAGTACAAAATAAAGTGTTCCCTTTGAAGTTTTAAGGACCATTATAACCATAAAAATGAAAGACTCATTGGATTGGACTAGCACACGTATTCCTGCTTAGTTCTCCTAAAAATGTTCTCTTTGAAGTTCCTAATATTGAATTCTTCCAGGTCAATACCACTCATTTTGCTCCGTTACGAGTATGAAAGAGAGAAAGGATCTGGGTTGAGATGACAAAAATCTAATTGAAGTGTTGCCTTTACATAGAAATTGTTGCAGCTTCTTCAGGTGGTTCTGTTATCTCTTATGTCCCAGAGGGGTTGATCTGTCTTTAGTGTCTGGATTGGCTACTAGTAAGTTCTAGTTCCTCCTGCTTTAAATTAGCTAATGTTTTGAGAAAAACATTTAAGAAATAAAATGTCCTTACATCTTAATAAAGGGAAACTAGCAAAACAGAATTGATTGGCATAGTCACCTCATTAATTCTATGAGAACTCATTTAAGGAAGTTTAAATTTTTTTTTTGATGTTTTTAATGATTATATTTATCAGTAAATTTGCAAATTTCAGACACTGACAAGATACTTTTGGTGTAGTCATTTGTTACAGTGTGTACCCTTTATTTTATAAAGCAGTTTCAGCTGAGTTTCATGAAATTGGGTGGAGCAGAGCTATGTATGATATGAAGCAGAATTATGGAACCAATGCTAACACATTAATGATTAAACACCCTGTTACAAAGTAAATACAATTCAGTTGTTTAGCCTTTGATGGAACATGTCAGAAAATGTAATGATTGCAACACAGTCATTCCTACAGGGTGTGCAGAAAAGTTCAATTTCAGCAAGGATAGGCTTGATAGAGCCCTTCAGGTCTTATTGAACTACAACTGCCAAGCATACTTTTGGGGATATTGGAAACTTTAATGCAGCTAGAGCTGAGGAACAATGTGCTGCATATGCCTGACTGAAGCTATACACGGGTAGATCTTTGTATTTGGGTAAATTTGGCTTCAGACAAATTGTTTCATGTATCCCCACCTTTTCATTTTTCTCACACTGCAGACTTTAAAAGAACCTACAGTTTGAAGTGTGAAAAGCATTATGTTCATGTCGGTACAATTGAATGTGTGTGATATTGTTTGCTGTACAACAGACCAAGTTAGGACGTTTAGTTCAGGGGTCACACTGGCTGTTTTGTAGCTGAGCTCTTTTAATTTGGCTCATTATTGTCTATGGTGCAAAACAAAATAGCCTGTGTGGATTATCCCATAGGAAACAACGGATACCATTTTTACAGGTCAGCTACAAAACAGCCAGTGTGACTCTGGTATTAATGCAGTGTCAAGCGGCGCCTTTTGAGATGGGTGTTAAAAGTAGTGTCACAGTGCATACAGACTTAAAGAAAATTTTATAATAGAATTGTCGCGGTCGCGACTTTATAATGGGAGTTCGCTATCAGTGAATTCGGGATGGAAAATTCGGAGCTACCGGAATGACCCCCTCAGAGTTCAGCTGCATATGTAAATTGCAACCTGCAACTGTATATTATATTATATTTACTGAATTTTCATGTGATTAGTTAGTTTAAAGGAAATTTTGTCTAATTGCATGCTACTAATTGCATACTATTGCTAGGCAACTACAAAGGGATACATTTTAGTGTTGTACCAACTAGTAAAAATGCATCAAAGTTGCAGTATGTTACAGATCAGAAAGATGTGAATGTGATAATGTGTATGTCATGGGAAACAACATAACTCTATTGCATGTAAGCAGTCACACTACCTGACTCAGAAGAAACACAGTAGTGAGAAAGAGACATTACAGCTGCAGACTTGGATATCAAATCCAACTTCATAAGGAGAGACTAGGTTAATTCCACAGTAGTGCTCTGAACTGTCTTAAATGCCTAAAATGAGAACGAGACCTTAAGGCAAGGCTACACTAGAAGATCTCTAGTGCTTTTTCAGCATCTTTTCATTATACGTATAATTTTATTTATAAAGCGCCACTAGATTATGCAGTGCTGTACAATCCAACAATACAATTATAATACAGACAAGGGAAGTGTGTAACATAGAACAAGTGAAGTAAATTACAAACATATAATCAAGAATATACATCACTCTAAGTGTCAGGCCATGATTGAAACAAGAGGATGGAGGTCCCTGCCCTGTAGAACTTACAATCTAAATAGGAGAAAGATATTCATACACAGATAACTGGTAACTGGTGCAGTAGCATATAGGGCAGACCTGGGCATTGTGTGGCCCGCAGGCCAAATCCGGCCCTATAACTATCTCTGACTGACCCGCGTGAGCCTGTGAAAATGGGGGCGTGGCCAATTGCCATAGGTTCACACAAGTTAAGTATATTACTCTGGCCTTGTAACACCATTCCAGTTTCTCATGTGGCCCCATGGGCAGGGCTGTGGAGTCGGTAAGCCAAAGCCCAACTCCAACTCCGACTCCTCAATTTTCCCTAACTCGGACTCCGATTCCACCAAAATGGGCACCGACTCCACGACTCCGACTCCACAGCCCTGCCCATGGGAAAATTAATTGCCCAACCCTGATATAGGGGGTTATTCTCTAAAGTGAGAATTCGACTGTCAAATTCTTAAACAGCTGATTCCCATAGTAAATCCATGACTGAGACAATTCTCCCATTATAAAGTTGCGACCGCAACAATTTTTAAAGTTATGACTTTGACAACAATTCCTTTGTAAAGTCGCGACTGCGACAATATTCTCATTATAAAGTTGCGACTGCAACAGAAGCAGTCTATTGCGACTGTCTTTAACTGGCGAATTCACACCTTTACATGACAATTCGGACTTTAGAGAATAACCCCCTTAGCGTCAGTTCATTAGCTTATAGATGCCAATTAAATAAGAAAATAAATACAAAATAGAATAGTTGCTTAAAGATAAAATCTAGACATGAAAACCAGTGCTAATGCTCCAAGAGGTAAGATTTCAATTTAGTTTTGTAGATATTGATGGATTGCTCATTAATAAGAGTTTTGTTACAGTAGATCACTTAGAACAGTGGTTCTCAACCTGTGGGTTGGGACCCCATTGGGGGTCGAATGACGATTTGCCAGGGGTCGCCTAAGACCATCGGAAATATAGGGTTTGAATGGGGTCGCC